>JAAEAF010003361.1:301949-312583 GCA_011037195.1 Triatoma infestans | reverse complement strand
GTGTCACTGACGTATTTTATGAGGTACATAATTAAAAAAAAAAATTTGACGCAACTACAATACTTCCTCTTACTAGGAGTAAGAGAAAGTAATAAATAAATAAATACATAAATAAAAATTATAAATAATAATAATAAAAAGAAGGAAATTAATAAGTATAAATAGAATATAATATAAATAAATAATAACCAATTAATAGTACCAAACTGGCGATATTAGCGAATTAATCAAACTGTTCGAAAACTTTAAGAAGGAAATCAAAATGGAAATAGAAGTCGTGATCCGCAGGGAAATCAGTAATCTAAATATTCTTAATGTGCTTGAGGAGCAGAATAAAAAACTTGAGTTGTTGGAAAAACAAAACTATGCTCTGAAAGAAACTATTATGAAGCAGTAAAAATCGTTTGAGACTATACGTAGACAAAATATTGTGATTTTCTTTGGAATGCAGGAGGATAAAGATGATACCTATGACGGTCTGGTTGAGGTTGTGCTTGATATCTGTAATAATGTACTATCTGTTCCTGTTAAAAGAGATAATGTGAACTACATTAGAAGACTTGGTCAGCAAGGAAACAAATTACGACCAGTTGTTGTCTCTTTTGTTTCTAATATAATGAAAAGGAAAATATTGCAAAATGCTATTAAATTTAAAGGTAGTAAATTGTTTGTTTCTGAGGATTTCGACAAGGAAGAACAGTTGAGGAGAAAAGAATTGGTACAACTCTTAGCTGAATTCAGAAGAGCTGGACAAGGCTGTAAACTGAGAAAAAATGAGCTACTCATTGATGTAAATTTGTGACTTGGTGAAGAACAAAGATAAACAGGTAAAGACATCGACTAACGATGAAACGGTAGAGAACTAAAAGAGCTACTCCCAATAACTATTTAACTGCGGCCAGCGTAATGGAGCCTTTCACCCTAGAAGCAGTTCCGCTTCATCTACGACAAGCAAGAAATGAATCTGTCCGAATAGGTAATAATGCTACTGAATATTGTAATATTTTGGCTTATAATATATCTGGCATTAAAAATAAAATTTATAATACGGAGTTTAGTTTATCAGTTTAATATATATTTTTTTTTGAAACTTTTCTTACTGAGATTGAATTATTTAATAAATTTAAACAGACATTGGTAGATTGTGATAAGGTTTTTGTACCAGCTGTTTAAGAGAATAGATTCGGCAGAGCGAGTGGGGGGGGGGTCGATATGGGCTTGTTGACACGAGCTGATTTATTGTAACATTGCTAAATTTGTTAAGTTTACAAAAAATATTCTAATAGAGATTAACTGTGAACTGCCAAGCATTATATTGTGCCTGTCTATCTTAATTGTAATTCTTGGTTGCAGGATTTCCATTTGTTACAGAATTTAATCGAAGAAAAATCAGTCTGCAGTTTATACTGATTGGAGCTTTTAACAGCAGAGTTAGCGACTATCAGATTCAGATTATACCTAGCGTGTTTACGAATAATGTAAGCCTGGAGACATGCAGAAACTCAAAGGATGATGTTCTTAATACTAACGGTATGAATTTGTTGTCTTTCTTTGAACGTTTTTATCTGATAATTCTGAATGGCAGATTTGAGGGAAACTTCCATGGGAAATATACTTTCATAGGGGCTAGAGGTTCATCGGTTAAATATTTGTGCTGTTTCTTCAGAGGTGCTGCCATCTCTAATATCGTTCGTGGTTGGCCAGCAGTTCTTTACTGACCATCTCCCAATAATGTTAAAAGTTATAGTTCATAGAAACAAACAAAATAAAATTATATCTTTATTTCCTAAGTTGAAATGGCGTTCTAATTATAGTGGGATTTACTTGGAGGATTTAGATAGCGCTGTCTCTCAATGTCAGAGTTTTCCAGATGAGGTAGCATTTGGGATACAACAGCTAACTGATATAATAACAAACATAGCTTATAAATATAAAATGGTATACACTAATAAGCCAGTAACCTTTAGGCAGTGTTGGTATGACAATGAATGTTTTAAAATGCCTCCCTTCTGTTTGGATTGCTTAAAATTCATAAATCAGGTTCCCATACTATTAAAAACTATTATATTAAAATTAGAAATGACTGTAAAAGTTTATGTAATTCTAAGAAAAAGGAATATTTTGTAAACTTAGCGAATATGTTTCATTCTGTTAGGGACTCGAAAGAATTTTGGAATATGGCGAGAAAATTTAAACTCAGTAATTTAAGTTTTGGTTGTGGAATAACTGCACAAGAATGGATCGATTATTTTCGCTCCTTGCTGAATCCTCCCTTATGCGCGAATAGAATATCATATGCGGAACCTTTAATTATTAATGAGGTTCTTGATGCTCATTTTACTAAATTGGAAATAATGGCTGTTATACAAAAAATGAAACCCAACAAAGCACCTGGGCCTGACGGGATACCCAATGAATTTTTTAAAAAACTTCCGGATAGCTTTTTAGATAAATTACTGTATTATTTCAATAAAGCTTATGATATGGGATGTATACCTATCTCGTTCAGACATTCAATAATTTTTCCTATTCAAAAAAAAGGTTCAAGGAATCAAACGTAATTATCGTGGTATTTCCTTCGCTAATACAATTGGCAAAATATTAACGGGACTTCTACTGGGTAGGCTGGGCCGCTGGGTGGTGGAAGAGGGCATATTGGGCGAATTCCAAGCAGGATTTAGACAGTCGTATTCTACGACGGACAATGTAATCAGCCTGATGAGTATTGTGGAATTGAGATTATGCAAAAAGAGACAAAAGGTGTTCGCGTTTTTTGTTGACCTGAGTGCGCATTTGATAGGGTGGATCGTCATGCTCTTTTTATAAGTTCTGCGGGTTAGGCCTTTCCAGTAGGATGGTGAATGCTCTTAGGGCGTTGTATGATGAGACTGCAGCATCTGTTTGATGTGATGGAGGCCTTACAGACCAATTCGAGACACTATGGAGGTAAAGCAGGGTTGCTTGTTAAGCCCTCTTATTTTTTCACTTTTCATGAATAATATTGCAGATAATTTGAGTGGCGGTATTCGTTTTGAAAATGTACAGGTTAAGATCCTGGTTTACGCTGACGAGTTGGTCATTTTGGCCCCGGATCGACTTACATTACAAGTGATGATCAATGATTTTGAAAAGTATTGCAATAAATGAAACCTTGAGCTGAATTTAAACAAATCTAAAGTGCTCCCCCCCCCTGAGTAGTATCCCTACAGGGACTGTTTATTTGCATGCTCCAAGACAGCAACAACAACTGTCTTACTACATGCTTTCGATTACATTGTTAATAATTTCAAATTTAATTTTCAATAACAAGGTATATATAAATCAATGGTTCAAGCAAATTAAATAATATATTACACTCCGAATAAATGACATAAAATTTAACAGAATGGAACTAAAATATCATAATTACGCAATTGAAGAAAAATAATTATAAGAAAATTACTAAGTACATCTAAATAGAATCTAGAAAATTAAGGCTATTTTGATTAATTGATTTATGATATTAATTTATTATCACTATTTATTTACTTATTATTTATCTATTTATTTATTTAAACTTTAGTAAAGTCAAGGTTATTTATGAATTTCTTGCATTTCTTTATAACTTCTTCATCAATGTAACTCTGTCCAGGGACCAGGGATCTCCATTAGATAGCACCACTCTCAGCAGTTCGCTTCTCTCTCGTTCGAAAATTTGACAATAATATATTATATGTTCCACAGTTTGCGGGCTGGATCCATCACACGAACAGTTCGGAGAATTGATCAGCTTGAATCTGGGAAGATAAGAACGCAGAGGACCGTGCCTGTGAGAATAGTGGTCCAATTTTTAGTCACTTTCATTTTCCTCATTTTTAGCCTTGAAGATACTGTTGGGAAAAAATGTTAAGTGACGGCTCCCTTAGAGCTTGCTCTCCATTGTGCTTCCCATTGTTCTAATGACTGTGATCTTGAAACAGCCTTGAGTTTACTCAGAGGGTACAAAGTGTACTCAGCTGTCTCTTCGATTTGGCCAGCAGCTTCCTTAGCAAGTTCGTCAGCCCTTTCATTACCTTGAAGGCCTGAATGACCTTTAAGCCATTGAAATCTTATATTTATCATCCTTCCTGAGAGACTCTAAGGAAGTTTGACTGTCTGTTAAAATTAACATATTTTGCTTCCTATTTTCTTTTAGATTAATTAGCATCCATTTTAAAGCTTCTTGTATTGCCAGCATTTCTGCTTGTTTATTACTGCAGTGGCTCGATAGTCTGAACTTGACTTCACCAACTTTTTCTTGGTTGAAAAATATCACAAATCCGCACCCAGTTCCTCTGTCTATTTTATTTCCATCCGTGTAAATATTCTATTCATTTATATTACCGTCGGTGTTAATATCTATATTTGGTATGGAAGCCGGATGTTTCCACTTATTTGGAGGAAGAGTTTTCACTAAGTTCTTGGCGGGGAAATCCTCCATTGAGTCCAGCCCAGAAATCGTTTTTCGTACAGTTGCTATTTCTCTAACTTTTTTAGTGATAGGCGTTATTCCAGCTACAATACAAGCTGCCTCTGTGGAGATGGTTCTGTAACCTTTAATAATCTTGATGTCAGCATTCTTTGTACTCTTGACATCTTTTGTTGGTTCTTTTTCTTTTTAAGTGCTGGAATCCACACTGGAGCAGCATAACTTAGTAGAGGCACCAATGCACCACTGTATATTGTTCTCAGAGCGCCATATTCTAGTCCCCAATTCACTTTCGCAAATCTTGATAATTTGTTCACTAATTGCAGACTGTTACTAGCAATGTACTCTATGTGGGGGTTAAAGGTAAACACCGAGTTATTTTATTTCCCTCACATTCTCAAGTTGTTTACCTGAAAATATATTTTGCAGTCTCGTCTATTCTTTTTTCTGGATATAAGTAATGTTTTTGATTTTTCATGGTTAAATTCAATTTTGTAAGTATTTGCCCATTCGCTGATTTTCCATAATTCTTCGTTTGAAATTACCTCTGCCTCAACGTCTGATTTTCCTTTAGTCATAACCAAGAGGTCGTCTGCAAATGCAATAACTTTGGAGCTTCTTGAAAAATTTAGCTTCAACAGCGAGTCATATTGAACTGCCCAGTAGCCAGGACTGCTGCATGACCCTTGTGGGCATCCCTTCGTTACTTTTCTGGAGTGCTGAAATTATTATCCGAGATTGTTGCTCTTCTTTCCTCGAAGTAACTTCTGGTTAGCTGTACCAAGTTCCCAGGACACTTGTAATCTACTAGCTGTTGCAGAATGCTCGGCCACCACGCGGCGTCAAATCCCTTAACATCTAGGGAAGTCAAAATGACACTTTCCTTGCACGAGAGACTCTTCTCGACGAATTCTTTCACTGTGAGAAGCGCGTCAATAGTACTTGTTTGCTGGCCAAATCCGTATTGGTTTTCCGATAGTAATTGGTTCGAGTAAAGATAGTGCATTATTCTATTGATTAATTTTTTCTCGAGCACCTTTCCAGTACATTTATTAGATTTATCGGTCTGAATTTGAAGGCTCAGCTGATGTTCTTTTCCACTTTTCACTATCGTCGAGTTGAGTGTTTCCATGATTTAGGAAAGTAATTCCTATTCAAAAATTCATTGTACAGTTTTGTAAAGAACTTGGGGTAATTCGAATCTACATAGAGTAGAACTGCACTGTTCAAGCCATCTTCTCCTGGCGCTTTTTTGCTATCAATATTTTTTAGCTCGTTGAGTATTTCATTTGTGGTGAACGGCGGATCATCAACACCATGAGACACGCCTTTAGATGCTGTTCTTATTTCCTTACTTTCCTCATTGTCGTTATCTTCGTTGGCGTGAGCTATAAATGTGTCCATCATTAATGAGAGACTCTCCTCTAAAGTATTAGTTTCATTTCCATCAGGTTTCTTTAATGTAGTTAAAGGGGCGGGTGTTGGTGTAGTGGTTATGAGCATGGACTTGTAAGTGGGAGGACCCCAGTTCGAGTCTCGCGTATAACTACTAAATTTTATATTGGTATGTAACTACGACACCTAATTTGGTAGTTGGACGTAAACCCGCCTGAAAAAATAGGCATTACTTTACTTTAATGTAGTTAAGTAACTTGCTGGTTTCAATTTATTTGCTGAAATTTTATATGCCATGTTCCAACGATTTGTTTCCTTAGTGAGATTACAATACTCCCTCCATGATTTTACATTTTCTTTTAGTAGTTTTCGTTCAAAGATATTTTTATTTTTCAAGTATTCACTTTTCCTACTCTGTCCTAAAGCCACTTTTGCTACTCTGTCCTAAAGCCACTGTTCCTAAATCTATGTTATTGCATGTTCTTTGATAAAGTCTAGTCCGTTCACTTTTTTCCTTAGAATAGATAATTCGGTATTCCACTTCTAGAACTATTCCATGGAATCATGGACCAGTTTTATGCCCAGAATTTGTGTGTCTAATGCTTTTTGTTTTAAGACATAAACTACATACATTATATTTAGAAACTACAAGTGCTTATACTTAGAAATGGTGGTAGGTCAGCCAAGTTGGAAAAATGGTGTTTTAATAAACAGGAAATAGGTATTGTGAATTCATACAAATATTTGGGTATCACGGTAACGACAAATCTGTCTTTGGAAAAACATTTTAAGAAAAGTGCGAAAACTCTAAATTTGCTTTGAACGCTTTCAATAAGCTAATTTATAATAATAATATCCCTTTTTCCTCTAAAGTGAAAATCTGTAATTCTGTTTCCACAACTATTACTTGCTATGGGGCACAAATTTGGGGATCAAAAATGTACAAGAATGTTAAAATCCCTCTACAATTTTTTATAAAAAAAATGTTTTAATCTGCCTTAGAATTCTCCAGATTATTTGTTGTATTTGGAAACAAATTTAATGCCAACTTTTCTGCATGCCTTCAGGTTGCATTATAATTATATTTGCAAATGCTGTCACTCCGCATATTTTTGCAAAACTAATTATAAAAAATAAGCAGTTTTGGTACAAGGATTGGCTAAACTTGTCTAACCTCTATATCAATTTCAACTCCATGATAAAGTGTGAACTTAAAGTAGCTGATATTCTAAGTAAAATGCAAGACAAATTTACTGAAATGTATATTTATTAAAATGTATAATCAGTATGTATAAAATGTATAATTTCAGTTCCGTTTTATTTGTATCTATCCAAGTCTCAAAGAGTTCCGTGTTAGATACTTTAACAAAACTGAGCTTAGTCTGGAAGAGTTGCTATACTTCAGAGACATTTTCCGTGTTTCATTTTGTGGTCATCGACCGGTTTCGGGCGTTCGCCCATCTTCAGGAGGATGCGTTTTTCAGACAGTGTGACAACACAGACTTGCACAGAGCCACTTCAGTTTTACACACTGACTGGTGTTTTTAACTGTATTTAAAACTAAACTCTTAAACTAGGTCAAGGGGTATGGTCAGCTGGGTGGGAAACACGTGTTTGGGTTGTTAAAGGGCAAATTTTCCTTACAATGGAAATTACACGTGGGGGTCTAATTTTTAAACTCTAATGTTGGAGGGAGATTTACTTTACAATTAACTAGTCAAAATAAAATATAAAATATATAAAATAAATTAAAAATTAAATTAAATAACGATTTAAACTAACATAATTTAAAATTAAGCGATTTTTATCATTGTTTTTTATAATTATGCATTCCACACAACATTTTTTATAATTATGCATACATCATCAGGCAAATTTTGTCTGTTGTTTATTAAGTTTTGTGTCATGAGTTTATATATTTCGAGTTGTTCTATTATGTCAAGTCGTCGTCCTTTATGGCCAGAATGTATTAGCTTCATCGTGGTCGTGATGTTATCGGGTTTGTGCTTGTTAGTGTTTAGGTGATTGGCATAATTTGAGTCAACTTTGTTGTACTTGTATGATCTGATATGTTCGGTAAATCGTTCCTTGATTTTTCTGCCGGGCTGCCCCACGTAAATGTATGTTGTCACAGTCCGGGCATTTCAACTCGTAAACCACACTGCTGTCGTACACGTTAGTGAACTCGGTGCGATTGCGGATTTTGTTGCCTAATTTGTTGTTTGTTCGGAAGGATGTCTTAATGCCCAGTTTTTTGAAAAAAATTGTGAGTTTGTACGTGTGGCTTCCAATATATGTGAATGTGGCGAATTTGTCTGCTGTTTCTTTATCAGTCCTATTTCGGTGGTGTGTTTCGTTTTTTAGGAGTTTATTAACGATGTTCGCATTATACCCATTGTTCTCAGCTATTTTGTAGATTGTCTGCAATTCTTGTGTGTGGTTCGCGGGTGTGAGGGATGTGTACTTAAGTCTGTTCGTCAGAAATCTAAGTGCAGCTAGTTTGTGTTGGGTAGGATGGTAGGAATTTTGCGGTATGATAGCATCGGAGGTAGTTGCTTTTCTGTGCATTCCGTATTCCAGTTTATTGTCGGTTCTTGTGAATTTTATGTCTATGAAGTTGAGGGTGTTGTTCGTTTCTTTTCGTACGTGAATTTTATTTTCTGGTTTATGTTGTTAAGGTAATGTACTATTTTGTCTATGTCTATGTCGTTCTCCAATATGAGGAAGGAATCGGACACGTATCGTGCATAAAATGTTACCCCGAACTCCTCTTTCAGTTTTGGTACGTAAGTTTCTTCCATGTTTTGTATAAATATTTCCGATAGGATGGCCGATGTGGGATGTCCCATTCCCAGTCCGTCAGTAGCGAGGTAGAACTTGTTAAATCTAAAGTTGTTTTGTGTCGTTGTGGTTTGTACTAAGTTCGTGAGTTGGTGAACGAATTGCGTGGATTCTTCTCGTTTCAACTTCTGTTTCATTATGTCCATTGTGTCCGTGATTGGTATGGAGGTGTATAGGTTGGTTATATCGAGGGATAACAAACGGGAATTCGGGGTGAGTCTTATATTTTCTGTTAATTGTATTAGGTGTTGTGTGTTTCTTATATTGTAAGTGTCGTTCAGTTTTACTTTGTTTATTATTACTTTTGCCAGATGCTGTGTCAATTTGTATGCTGGTGCAGTTGTGTAGTTTATGACGGGTCTGATGGGGGATATTGGGTTTGTGTATTTTTGGAAGTGCAAACAAAGTAAAACTGAACGACACTTACAATATAAGAAACACACAACACCTAATACAATTAACAGAGAATATAAGACTCCCCCGAATTCACAACTCGAAATATATAAACACACGACACAAAACTTAATAAATGAACAGACAAAATTTGCCAGTGAACCATTATTCAAAACACTCTTACCACAATAGCAACAGAAACGCAATTACCAGTGCAAACACTACACATGCACCAAATAGTTCTTACACAGATTTTGGTTTTAGGTTAGTTTTATATCTGCTAGTTATATATATATATATATATATTTTTTTTTATCGGGGGGGGGGGGGCAACGCACTGCGACCTCAATCAGGTCTATTGTGCTATGCCCCCTGGGTGCCACAGGCCTGCCCATAGCACCCGAACGGATGCCCAGTTGAACATCCGTTCTACAATACCTCCATCAGGTTAAGATCCCTGAGGAATCCTAATACCCTTACGGGCTCTAGAGAGGGTATGTCCCCCTCCTCCACCTGGTAGCTGCCCAGGTTCCTGAACCTTCTCTGAGTGGCAGCCTCGCAGTCTGTTAGGAGATGTAGTGGAGTTTCCCTCCAACTCCCCACAGAATCTGCATGAGCTGTCACTTTCCAAACCCAGCTTCACCAGGTGTCCTCTAAGTCGGCAATGCCCCGTGAGGAAACCCGTAAGACGGCGGAGCTTGTTCTTGCTCAATCCGATGCAGGCCTCCAACCTCCGTTGGTTATAATTTCCCAAGCAGATCTTGGCCTGCCGCAACCCGGGAGGGAGTACCAGAGTTGAGATCTCTTCGTCTCCTCCTCCTTCCTAAGTTCCTCTAACAGAAACTGGTCGCTAATCCCACAAAAAGGTTCCGGCCCCAGAAGCGGGGTCATAGCGCCTATCTTGGCCAGGGCGTCGGCCATCTCATTCCCTTCAATGCCAACATGCTCCGGTACCCACCAGAGTGCAACTTTGTTCCTGCTGCCCAGATCGTTAAGTTTATCTAGGCATTCCCAAACCATTTTAGAGTTAATAACTGGTGCACCCAGAGCTCCAATGGCTGCTTGACTATCAGAAAGGATTACAATCTCCTGATTCCTGTATCCCCTATCGAGGTTAAATTGAACACATCTTCCGATAGCGTATATCTCCGCCTGGAAGATGCTGGGAAATTTACCCATGGGTTCCGAGTGCTTGATCCTTGGACCAACCACCCCCGCCCCAGTCCCCTCGAGGGTCTTCGACCCATCAGTATACCATTTTATGGCATGTTCCTTAATGCCCAACAGAGCGGATCCTTCGCTCCACTCACTTTTGGTGCCCAGCTTCGACGAAAAATTTTTTGTGAAGCTATACTTCTTAACCATACCATCCCTAGGGAGGTGCCAGATGAGGGAGCCCAAAGGTGAGAATACCAACTCTCTAACCCCCAGCCATCCCTCCCCTCCTGCACCACCCCTAGAGATCCTAAAAAGGGCCCCCTTCGCCGCCCTTTCCACCACTAGGTGCAAAGGTGACAGATTGAGGATAACCTCCATCCCGGCGGTGGGGCAAGTTCTC
>JAAEAF010003361.1:114761-300623 GCA_011037195.1 Triatoma infestans | reverse complement strand
ATAATAAATTTTAAAAAAAGAAAGAAGTCTTTTTTTCCATAATTATTAAATGTTTGTTTGATTAAGTAGGTTTGGTGGTATATCCTCTTGTGAGTGACTCCTCAGACGGTCAGTTGACCATTGAGTAAGTCTATTATATTTGTACATTGTTTGTTGTATTATTGTATACTGTTTTTTCAATAAAGACATTGAATTGAAAAATTGAATTAAATTTTCGACGATCCTCCCAAGATGGAGCTTTCTGCGTGAAAAAAACATTTATTCCATTCAAAACTGCAGACCATATTGCACAAGACTACCGTCTTGTTCTTCTCCAATATCGAAGATAGCACATTTTTTAACTAAGCTATCGACCCCAAGTTTTGTAGTATTATATGAAATTATCATTTCAGGTTTACAACTTTCTTTCACGCTCACATTCCTTATCAATTTTATCATGATGCATTGAAGATATGAGTATAACAGACTTTTTTTTTTGCTTTGGTACAAATGATACCAACGTTTTGTTCCCAGTAAAAACAAAGAATGAAGTTTTTTTATTTGGAATGATAAAGATGGTATTTTTGTTTATTTTTCCGTAATGTTCCCAAGTAAGTCAAATTTAGCTTTCTTTGCTTATTGATTAGCTCAACTGAAAACAAACTAGTTATCAGCAGTGATATTTCTTCTGGTATTTTTAATCTACAAGAGACAACAACGTTAGTATTTTGGTTTCGGCTGTTGAGTTTGACCGCTATATATAAGTAATGGGTCTTAGCATAACACAAAAAAAAACAATTTAACCGATACTTATTTGGCTTATTTTTCACGTAAACACGACATCCGCATCGTCCGCGGAAACGACTAGCATCTCATCCACTGCCATGTATGCGTGTAGCAAGTCTGACAGTGTTAAATCAAACACTTCTCTAATATAGCGCAGTTTATCACCATGTTGTCTGTTAGAAATGCTATCAAATCGAATACCTACCAGTAAGAACTGAAAACGTTAAATGCAGCAGAAAGGTAAACTAAACCGAAAAATGCTCTCATTTCAACAACTTCATTGTAATTTGTAAAAGAAAGTGCATGTCGATATCCTGAAGGTAAATATCTAATTTTTTCATTAGTACAGTCAATATAATTTGAATAATTTTTTCATCAATTAGTAACGACCAAAGATTAATCGGTGATTTATCATTTGACTTTAGTACATTAGATTTAGCCGCAGCCAACGTTTTTATCAAGTTGTAATGCCTAGTTTTGCCAGTTTTCGGCGCTATTTTTGGCCACATAATGGTTCTTTCCATACACTTTTTATCTAAATTGTTCGATTGCAACATTCGCTTCTTCTTCTTCATTACCTGGAGTCGAATTTTCATGATCACTTTCAAGAGCATCGCAACTGCTAACAAATCTCATAATGGTTAAAATCACTGTCATCTATAGTTTCACAGTCCTCCTTATCCAATAACAAACGTTGTGTTCAGGTCTAATATATTCTTTTCCGTCGATTATGCCGTAAGCACGCATATTTAAAATGAGAACATGCACAATAATACAAAAGTAAAATGTAGCTAAATATATCCTAGTCGACCTGGATAATACGAAAAAGTAGAACAGAAAAAACACCAAAATATAAAAATAAAAAACTATTAAGAAATAAAGTATAACGTAACTGGTATTTTCGGGTCAAATTAGATCTAAAACCTAGATTTTATTTACTTGCACTGCTCCAGGACGACTGATTTCATGAACGATTGTATAGCTCGACAACTTAGAAAAGAATATTTTGGGCGGAGATAATAGACATCATACTGTTTGGTGTAGTACATGTATACAGACGCAATTTGTAACCACTTAGAATTAAGGTTTCGGATGGGCGCGCGAGTCTTTTTTCTAAGTTGTCGAGCTATAGTTAAGGATGAAAGGGAAAAATTCTGAGAATAAATGTTTGCCGTTAATTCCTACAAAATGCCGTACAAAAGAAAAGCGCGCCAGTCAAATTTGACCCAACCAGTTGAGGGTTAAGAAAGTTTTGGGGGTTGGAGAAGTATATGATTTCCTCAAAAAAGTAATTTTATAAAGTTTAAATTCTCCATGCGATATAAAATTCATGACAAATAAACATTTAACAAAAATTATGTTTGAAGAAAATTCAATTGTAATTCGGTAAACTGCAGTGAGAGAAAGTCGTGTGTGTTTCACACCAGATTTTTTCTTTTTTCTTCCTCTAACTGCTGTTAGAGCAAGTATTGCGATCCGATCGTGCCAGATTTTCGAAAATGAGTTTTCACTGGAAATATTCGTTTTGAGATCCCCTATGTCCAAAAAAGTGGTTTTCTAGAAAATGGTCTCTATGTGTGTGAAAAGGATATCTCAAAAAACTAGTTGTAGGAAGCTCAAACTTGGTACTCCGTTTAGGTATTACCACCGCATCAGACAGGAAGATTTCGGGCATAATCCATCAAACGTAAGTGCCACTTAACTGAATGGTTTTTTTAGTTATTTGTGATTTTCTCGAAAGTGGCTCCAAGATTTTCTTTAAACTTGCTACATTAACTACACATATAATGAGCTACTTTTATTTGAAAGATTTCTCCGGGAAATTCATTTAAGGGCCCTTTTGTCGGATGGGGATAACGGTTCTCTCTAAAGTGCTATTTCAGTTATTACAAAACTCTATCATCTAAATAATATTAATTAGAATTAAGTATGTTGTCGAAAGCCGTGTTTGAAGAAATTCGGATGACCGGATGTACGCTTTACTGAAAGAGTTTTCAGTGTTCTGCTACTTTCTCTAAAACGGCTCCAACGATTTTCTTTAAACTTGATAATATGTCAACTGCACATACAAAGAGCTAGAACTCTTATTTGAAACATTTCTCAAGGAATATACATTTAAGGGCACTTTTATGGGAGGGGTGGGGTTTGATTTGTCTAAAGTACTATTTTAGTTCAATAATGTGCTACACAATTTTGTCAACTAAATAATATTAATTAGAATTATATAAGTTGCCAAAATTCCGTTTGAAGAAAATCAGTTGAGCGGAAGTACGACTACAGGTTTTTCAGTTTTTTTTCTCCATAAAAATGCCGACCGTTTTAAACACCAATAAGAATTGTAAATATGAAGAAAATTTGCCATTTTGTAGTAAGAGAAAGTCGTTGTTTTGTTATTTGTTTATTGGTCCCTTCCGAAAATTACCGTTGTTTATTTTTACAAGAGTCAAAAAAAACAAATAATCTGTTTTATTTAAGACCGTTAATCTTAACGAAAACAATAGTTACAAAAGCTAAGAATTTATAACTTAATCAATTAGAATACCACTTAACTATATTTACAATGCTCTGTACCGATCGAAGAGACCAAATTGTAACCTTCTATTTTGTTACAACTTCAAAGTAGTAGAAGTATTGTAACAAGCCGTTGTTATATTTATTGCTTTATTAGATTTATTGATTCTTGGAATTTGGAGCATGTGACTTCCATTGCGGTATATTTTAAGGCAAAATTAAATCTTTATCTGAAGCAATTTCTTTTTTTGGCGGATTGAAAGGCAAGAATATGAATTATACATTTTAAACAGCGAAAGGTGTAGCCGACAGTGATAAGAGATAAGTGCCCAATCATTTCTATTTATTGTGATAATAATACTGTAGTAGTTGTTTGTGATTTGGTAATGGACTACTAATTAAAGAAGCTACTAATTAATAGAGAACATAGTTAATGATTAAAAAAAAGAGTAAAGATTACGGATATTTAATATTATATGTTTTAATTGCCATAACAAGCACCTTAAGTCCTTAAAAAATCATATTTCAGAAAGTAAAATGTCTAGCTTATTTGAAGAAATAAATTTAACAGATGAGGAATTACAAGAATTAATTGGAAAAGCCAAAGACTGGGCACTAATGCATGGTAAGTTTTTAATGTATTAATTGAGATGTATATTCCTTTAAAATTAACATTATTTTTTCAGTTTCTCTTTATCCGTGTGATATGCCTCCTCCATCATACATACAAAAAAATCTAGTTTCTCATCTTAGTAAAAGTAGTCATGGTTTTTCATTATATTGTAATTCCTTTCTTAGGTGCAGGAATGAGGTCTAAAGAAAATTTCTCATACAATACAATTCATTTTGCCCCTTTCACATTGTTTCCAACACCTATAAAGCGTGAACATTTTGAAGAAGTTATCGCATTGCAGCCCGCCTTAGGTGAATTGATGCATAAGATAGCCTATGACCATGATTTCTTAACATCAGCATTAGAAAAGTAAGCATGGATTCTTTTGAAATGAAGCTTATCTGCTAGTAACATTGTTTATAATTAACTTTCGTTTTTTCAAGAACTATAAAAGTAGATGATTTTACCAGAAGACTTTTTAATATCTATGAAATTATTTACAAGGAAGGCTTTACACAGGTAATGTTTATTGAATTTTGAATGATTTTGTTCCAATGTTTAGTGAATGCCACCTCAGTTTTGGTTGAACACATAAAATATCTTGCTTGCTCGAAATAGAAACACTTAGTAAGAGTTGCATTCAATAACACGTTAACTTTTGGTATCTAACATCAAATTATAACAAATCCAAACATGAGATCATGACATTACGTTGGTTGCACTTTTTTTTTAAGATTTGTAGTTTTTGTTTAAACTATATTTAGTAATAGTGATTGGATTTTTGACTATTAGAACCTCATATGTTAATATTATTTTTGGAATGTATTCTCATTTAATTAATAACCTTCACCATATTTTGTTTAAAAAGACTACAGATATTAATTTTGGTAATATTTTTTTTATTCATAAGCAGCTGAATGGCCAATTTTAAGGACATTTTAAAGCCAGTAGCTACATTTTTAACCTTGTCATTGAACTGTCAATAACCAACAATTCATTTATTTCAGAATTAGTTCTTTCAATACTTATTTTGCTAAATCTATAGCTTATTGATTTCTTTAGAAACAAAAAAAAATGTTATTGTTTCAATAATTATATAAACCTCTAGTATAGTACAATAATATCTTCACTTTTTATTTTTTAATGCAGGAAATTTATCTATCTATGATCAGAAATGATACTATGATTGGCAGTACAGGCCCAAAACAGGTTGAATACAATACCATTGCATCTGGTTTTGGGTGGTTAGGTCCTGTCTCCAAGGCTTTACAGAGGTTTATTTTCTTTGACATGATTATTCATGATTATAAAAATCCAGTGCTTGCTAACGATTTTGTTGTTGTTAATGTTTGCACATTAAGTAACTAATTCATTGTTTAACTCAATATCACATTTATGGGACAGTTATGGTTTGTTTGTTTGTTACATATTGCATTTTTAAAACTCAAAAAACAAATAGTTTTCTTCTCATGAATATTCTGTGAAGTGAATTGGAAAAGAATTCATTATCAAATTAACATTTGATGAGAATTTAATTTGATTCAATTCTAGAATATTCTCTGTTTTTTTTTTGACTTCTCAATAATAAATTAACATATATATATGCCATTTTTTGCTTTTGATTGGAGGATTAATAACACTAAGCTTATAAGTTTTCTTTTAAAGCAATAGAATAAATTTGAAAAATATAGTGCGATTAATAATATATTTACTTTAAAAATTCGTGGGCGTAACGATAGAACACTTAATACTTTTAAAAAATATACTTTTTTCAACATGTGGTTGATTGAGTTCACCGTGCTGGATATGTGGGATTTTATCCGTCATAGCTAACTATTTTTATTAATTCTAACCAGTTTCGGATTTTTCTGCAAGTTCATTTAGAGATTACCAGGGGTCGGAATCTGGCCCCTTAAGCTTGCTTGTATTTGGCCCGCGGCCATAATGATTTCTTTTGTAAAAAAATGTTTCTAACATCATGTGAGGACTAATTGGCCGAGTAAATTTTGTAGTATTTGTCATTCAAATTATGTATTTCAATAATTTTCTTAAAATGTAATTGAACCTTTTTTTTTTGTAAACTTGCAATATTTTTATAAAATAAATTTAAAATTTATGCTGGTTTACATGTTTTTGTAAGCTGTAGTAAAGTCCCAGCGAGATAAGGGTATTTGTTTAGAGCCTTTCTATTTGTAGCTTGTCTTGGTCTAAGAACAATATTGAATAAGATCCGGGTCGGATATTATTTATCTAATTGGTTGGCTCTTGGTTGAGATTGAGTTGAGACCCCTAGTTTAGAGAGTTGACTTCTAATTACAAAGTTTCCGACATCATTATTTTATTGGTTCAATCTGAATCAATCAGTGTAGTGTGTGTCCGGAACTCTGATAGAAATCAGTTACACGATCCTTAATTGATCGTATGAGGAATCGGTCGATTCTGATTCTGCCGAAGAAGGAACATCCAAAACCTGTCAGAATTAATAAAAATAAGCCTGTTATGATGGGTAAAATCCTCTATCTTTACTTCATGCTATATTTTCTTTTCTAATTTTTACGAATAAAGTAAAAACGTGAAAAAGGATAACTTTTTTAAAAAAAGATAGCCTTTTCTTAAAAAACAAAATAAAAACTTGACCGTTTGACAACTAGTATATTTTGTTATATTCCATATTAAGACATTATACAGTTATATATTTGTTTTAAAATTTAAAGTAATATCATCTTTAAAATTTCCAAAAATTAAATTTAATACACAAATCCATTTTGATTAGACTTCCCAACATGTAATTTCAAATTAGGACATACTTCTCTTATTTAGGAAATTTCATTGGAATTGACAAGATCTGACTATTTAGAAGATATAGTAACGCAGAGGTTGAAACAAGTTGAATTCAACACAATTGCATGCAGTTTCGGTGGCATGTCACCGACTAATTTACGACTTCAGAGGTATGTTGTGTTTTATTTTTCAAGATTCACGGTGGAAATATTGCAATCTTATAGAATATTTAAGAGTAAACTAACATAATCATATGTACATATAGATAAAAGTGTTGTTAAAAGAAATATAATGTCCCTATATTGATAATGTAGAAAGAGATTATTATTCAATTCCAAATTTCGTAGACGGTTTTATTCGAAATCATGTATTAATAGTCCTAGAAAGCATTCTTTATCTATTTTATTTGTTTTTTCGAAAACTATTGTATCTGTAAGATTAGATTAGATTGACAAAAGGGGGGGCGAGCCTCGTTCCATCGCCCTACTCTAAGAGTTCTGTTATATTTGCTATAAAGAAAAGTATAATACGCTATGAAAGGCTTTCCTCTTCTAATTTATTGATTCTTCCTGACATTATTTTTCAGTTTCTATAGCATCCCTAATTCGTTTTTTTAGACATTTTATTATAATTTTTTTATTTATAAATATTGTTCGCTGTATTGTGTACCATTTGTTCAGTGAAAGCTCAGACTTCACTCAGTATGCCACTCATACGTATCTAATGCACAATATTTTCGTTTTTGGTGAGATCATTATTTTTTTAAATCATTTCGGATAAGCGCTTAAAAGCAGATTTTATGTTCGCATAAATGGTTTTAAGTTGCATAGTCACTTGCTTACCTCAATTAAACGTTTGTTCATTCGGTTCGTTTGTGTTTGAAGGTTCACACAGGTTTGAGTTTAGTGACTTCTAAACAGTTGGATCTCAGAAAATTTGTACTATTATTTATGAAATTAGTCTTCTCCAATCAGATAAAGAAAACTTTTTTTTAATTCATTTTTGTGGTTCTGCACTATTATATGACTACGACTTCTTCGGCCCATTAAAGTTGCGTCCCTATCAGTCAGAAGCGGTTCGATGCTATCTACATCTAAAGTCCTCTTACAGAGGCGCCTACATGCTTATTTATGAATGCGCTAGCTTCAGGATATCTCATTCAAGAGGAAAAAAATTAGGGATAGGTGTTAGTGTAGTGGTTATGAGCATGGGTTTGTAAATGGGTGGACCCCAGTTCGAGTCCCGCGTATGACTGCTAAATTTTATATTGGTTTCAAAAATGTTAATGGTAAAGTAGGTGTTCCCCCCCCCCATCCACGACACCCGGTAGTTGGACGTTAAGTCCGCCTGAAAAAATAGGCCTTACTTTACTCATTCAAGGGAATGCGAGTAGCAGCACTTTTTTCGTTTTGCTATTTGGGACTCGGGCTGAAGCTAAATTAAAATTCATTCTTTGACTGAAGGCCAAACATATGCTAGCGTGAAACATAAGCAATGACACGAGCTATGTAAATTATTCAAGTTGAATAATCATCAAATACAGCAATGATAGAACGATCGTACATTGAAAAGCACATTCACATACCTAACAAAATAAACCCACCACATAATCTTTGCATCTGTCTCTAGCCATTGTTATTCTAGGTCATATCAAAACCTTTAATTCCTTAAATTTTTCTGAATTGAGAAGTGCAGTTGCTAGGTAATAGAATATATTTTCTACAAATATCGGTGATGAAACAAATATTGGCAATATTGACGCCATACATACAGAAATATCTCATTTTTTATGCATACGTGATAAAAAAAGTATAAAAGCTCCTATTAATACATACTATTCATCGTCACTTCCATTAATCTGAAATGAATTGTAAAATAATTCTATATACTTAATAAATATTGTACTATAATTTGTAATACTAAACTTATTGAACTATTGTAATAAATTAAATATTACAATTATCTTCAGCTACTAGAATCATAAAAAAAAATTGTCCAGTTCTACCAATGACCGGGCCCAAAAGAGATTTATTGCCCAGCATGTATTAAAGTCACATCAACCCCATATCTTTAAAAAAATAAACGCCAGAATTGAGGAATGTAATTTCGATTCCTAGTTCGATGCCAGTGTACCCGCTTCAAACCATAGGAACCGTCTTCGATCAAAGTGCCCAGAAAGAATGTGAGACGATGATCCACCCTCTATGATGCATTTTCTATAATCTGGATCTTCCCATATTGCGTGAGTTTTTGTTAAGGAGATTGTGCCTGTATCCTTGGCAGTGTAAGTTCTTAGTTCGCGGGAATATTGGACCTTCTTGAAACTTACTGCACTGCAACACTTCTGCTATGAACCTAAGCCTGAGTAGGAACCAGATCTCTCTGGTAGTTCAGGTAGCATCTGCACAAGGTAGGGCTAATAAGCGAATCCCTGTGCAGATTATGTCAGGAGGAGGAGGAGGAGGAGACGCCCCCCCCACCTGCTCTTTGATTGTAGCGCAAAATGATCTGGTGGTGAGCCCTGAAACTCCTTAGGAGGGGAGGGTTTACCTACTAGAACTACCGGGTGTGGCACAATAAGCCTCTGTTAGCTGCGGTGCCGGGGGATGGCCCACCCGTGGTTGTTAATAATATAATAATACTTCTGCTAGAGTG
Organism: Triatoma infestans; assembly: GCA_011037195.1. NCBI lineage: Eukaryota > Metazoa > Arthropoda > Insecta > Hemiptera > Reduviidae > Triatoma > Triatoma infestans. Next base: position 291,298 of record JAAEAF010003361.1, on the reverse strand, counting down.
TATGCTGTCTTGGCAACTACATCTTATTGGCCTCACACGTAGCTCTAAAGGAGTCTGTTCTAATTAGCAGCTTTAATAGAGTCCCAAAAAGGTTTGGGACCAATAGATATAAAATTTCGTCTATTTATTGAAGCTAATTTTCTTTTCCTGCCAATCCTAAGATACATTTTATAACTGAAACTGTAACAGGTAATAGTAAACATTCCTGTTACATTATAAAGAAATTCGTTATTTTCACGTTGTAGAATTTTCTTAATATGAAGTTATAAATAATCAATGGTTTTTATTATTTTTATTTTTCAAGTTGTCTGCGATGAAAACACGTGTGATTAATTCTCCATGGTGAATTTTTCGTTATAAACTTGTTATAATGTTCTATATTTTTGTTGTTATTGTAATCTTCATGTATGCAAGTTTGGTGGACGGATTATTATTAAAACATTACCACTACAACGAGCAATTAATGTTTATTTTAACGTGAAGCAAAGTGCTAACAAAATAGTCTTAACAAATTTTTTAATAATCTCTCTTAAAATATTTTATTATTCATCTACATTTAATGGGGATAAGTTTATAATGTAATGTCTAGTTTTTATCATAGTAGAATATTTTGAAAATATAATAATAACAGTACCATAACTTCTTTGAATGGTATTCGTAATTTTTGTTTCAAATTTGGTACATAATTTATATCCTGCTTAGATTTTTAGCTTCTTTTCTCATTTATATTTCCTTTAAGAAATGAATGATTTACTTTTGCTTGTAAATAATGAATTTATTACTTAAAATTGAGTCTTACCAGAGAATACATAGCGCTAGTTGGTTTTGGTTGCTAAATTGCTAGTAATTAGACAATATGAATAGAAGCATATTATGTTGTATAGATTTAATCATTATTTTAGAATAATATCTTTTTTGTCTATGCATGTGAGTGATGTTGTTTTTTTAAAATATTTTAGAGAAATGGTAATTTGAAATTTTAAGTAGAAAATAGTGTTTGAAGTTGCTAGCAAAACATAGCATATAATTAATAAAAAAAAGTAACAAAACACTGTTTCCCAAACACTGTTGGAGGAAACTGTTTAATGTTTTGATCATTTCAATCGAAAACAGGAGAATATTTTGAATTTACATTATATTATTTTTCATTTGTTAACTAATTTAAAAATAATTTATCTAAGCCATTTTAATTTGCAAGTGTTTGACTTGTTTTTTTGTTTTTTTTAAATAATTAAACCTGTTTGTTGCTTAGTTTTGTAACAATCAAAGTACAGTACATGATTTTTTTATGTTTATTTTTCAGATGTTAGATACTATTCATATACCAAGGGTCGGCAATATTTTGGGCGTTTTGTGGGCAAAATAGCCGAGAGACGCTTGATATCAAAATTCTGAACTTTTTATATTAATTAAATAAATAAAGCAGTAAGAATTATCATAGGTATATCATAATTATAAATTAAAAATCTTCAATGAATTCGAGTAACAAATGAGTTGTTGATTAACTATTTAATTTTAATGTTAAAAAGTAATATTTCCTTTAAAAAACTTGATGAACAGTGAAAACTTATGCTTGAAACTTAAGGCTTTTAATATTAATATAAATCCTTTATAATATAATATCAATTATATGTAATATTAATTACTTTTAAGAAAACGGTAGGAAATCCTAGTATTGGTTTAAACCAACAAGAATCCCCCTGAAGAAGCGTACTCCAGTATAGGCAGCTTTTCACATTATGGACACGGTCTCAGTCCAATGATTTAAGACTTTCTAAAGTTTTGCTTGGCATACGCCGTAGAAATTCTAGAGGATGATAAAACCATCTTTAGGCTTATTCAGGAAAGAAATCGAGAGCGGCTACATTGATATAGTTTGCGATTTGACTTATTACGACGGAATCAATAAAGTAAATCTCACTGGCTGTTCTATCGCTGACTGTAAATCTCACTGGCTGGTCTATTTTTTTTTTTTTTTTTTTTTTTTTTTGAGAGAGAGAGAGACTTAGGTGACAAAAGAATTTTGAAAACCACTAAGGGTGCCTTGTTGTCGTCGACCTCTGGTATCTGAATTTTTTTTTTTCTTTCTGTCGCTCTTTTTACGAGAATAGTAGATTTTCACTCTCCTGAAATACATGTATCATTGCCGCCCGAGTTGGTTTGTTCGTTTGTTTTTTTCTTTCTTAAAATTGTATGTATTCTCAAATATTATGGTATGTATCCACCAAAGGAACAACGAGGAACATTTATGTTTCTGTTGAATGTTTCGTAAAATGTTCCAATAAGTTGTTTGTTGTTGCAGTAAACAAAATGAAAAGTTGCTTAGTGTTTTGTGTTTCCGTTCGAAGCGGTAAACATTAAAGGAGACAGTGGAAACACTCGGCAACAATCAGATTGGGGACTTTTTGTTGCGGCAGTGGAGGCAGTAGCGTTGCTATTCGTTTCGGTTTAGTTGTTGTGTACGTGGAGACAACTGCTTGTGCATTTATTGCGTCTAGCACACTGACTACATTTATATTGATGTTGCTTTGGTGGAGCCACTGTGTTTCCAGAAACAAATAAACTAGAAACAAAATGTAAATGTTGCTGAAATTAGTTACTTTGGTGGAGACAGAAAGTTTCCTTGCTTGCCTCAAGATCCATTATTGTAAAAATAGTGTCAATACATGGCAACAAAAAGTTCTTCATTGTTCCATTGGTGGATACGTACCTTTATGTTAAATTTCTGTTCTCAAGATAATCCTAACCGAAATTGTGGAAGTGCCACATAATTTTATTTTTTTCTCGGAAGCGGCTCCAATTTTCTTTAAATTGTATCTTTAGTTAAATCACTTTTACTTAAAATATTTTTTTGAGTAAATTAATTTAGAGGGTCTTGGAAGAGCTAAGATCTTAGGCCATTTGAGTAAATGTTTGAATCAAGTGTCATTGAAATTGAATTGTATTGTCAATTGGAAATTAAGTAATGCAGTTAGAGAAAGTAGTTATGATTGCATGAATTTGATTTTTTTTAAAGTTTACCATCACTGACTTAATATTTCATTACTTAATTATTATTGTTTGTAGTTACATTCTGAAGGAAATTGGACATTATGACAAATTGAAACAAGTAAGTATAATTTTTTCTCCTAATTTTTAGAATTTTTGTCCATTATTAATTTTCATTTTTTTTTATAATTTATCTGTTTAGATTTTGTAAATTTCTCACTAATCCTTATATAACCGATTTACTTGAAAATCTTTTACATATAAGTCTTAGAATACATAGTATATTATCTGCCGGATTTGTCATTTATTAACATTTTTAATGTGACTTATGAATTGTGTAACTAATTAGATATTTCAGAGCTTGCTTCGAGTATATTAGTTTCATTTGTTTGAATCAGTTCTTCTTAAATATGCCAGAAATCAAAACAATAGACATTACAAATTCTATAATTTCCGATCTCATAACTCTAAAGTGCACATCCGTTGGAGAGCTGGAATTCAACGGAAATCAAAGCATCACTACAGGTTCCCATCCTAACAATACCAACAAGTCACACACAAATATACTAGCTAACAAATTAGCGCGAGTTCTCTCAGAGACGATTGTGCACACTGAACTCGCTGTGATGTTCATCTTATAGGATTTAGCTTCCATCGCAGTTGGTTTGGCAATGTCCTATTTATCTTTCCTTTTGAATTAATTAAACTCTCCAATAATCTTCAGACTGCAGCTACTTTCATTAAACGACTCTCTAAATAGAATTTTTTTATTTCCAGTTACCTGAAAATAATGCATTAAGTGGCTATTGTACAGGAATGGTAGAAGCTTGGAAAATGTTTAATGTTGCTGAGTATGTGCATAAAGTTAAGGCATATTTTTATTCAGGTATATATAAATTTAATACTTTTTATTTTTCCATTGTAGAGCCTGTATATTGTTCGTTGTTGAAGACATTACTTACAATATATGCGACCAAAGATTTATGGAATTCGAACTAAGAGAACAAGAACCTAAAATTAAAATAGTTAGAAGAACATTTAAAGAGTTGTATAAGGAAGCAAAATTAGGTCCAAACAAAGAATTGTTTGTGTAAGTATTCAATTTTATTGAAAAAAGTTGTTTTTCTGCATGGGCCATGTTCAGTCTCCCGAAGCTATTGTGTTGAGGATTCGGATCTTCAGCCCATGCTTGCGACTAACATCCTGTCTGCCTTCTATTTATTTTTTCTTTAATAATTATGAGGAGAAGGCAATACTTCTCCCGTGCAAACCATACCGAGGTTTGCCATTTTACGACATTAATTTTCTTTCAACTCCTACCCATCACAAGAGATCCTCGTTTGTTGATCAGAATACAAAGTACGCATATACATTTTTCAGAATATATACATCACCCACGTCTAGAAGATTTAGCGAAGAGCTTTCCACTCACCGTCCAGTAGATCTGATCAGATGTTTCACTTTGTAAAAAAATGCTAAGGAATTTAATTTCGGGCATTGTGAAGTCTTATTTTCATAGTGAGATTCTCAGATCTTTGTCTTGATAATTCAGGAATATTTTTTTTTTTTTAATTAGTTACTTTATTTTTAAGATTTCAAACACTTCTAATGCAGCGGTCAGTTTCTTTGGTGTCAGTGTGGTAACGCGATGACACTATTATATCTTATACTTTTGTCATAATACTACATTTTGAGATACAACCAACAAAACAAAATCGCCTAGTTTGCTGGATTATATTATTTTTGCTGTATTTTAATTTTGTTTATATGTTTGATAGTGGAAAGCATAGAATTGCAATAGTTTACTATAGATGTGGTTATGTTCCACAACATTACACTGAAGATTGCTGGCAAGTACGACTTCTTATAGAAAGATCAGACTCTATTAAATGTCCAAACATTCAGTATCATCTTGCTGGCACAAAAAAGGTGTGATATTTAATCATTTTTATTTCACTGTTATCTTATTGAGAGGTATCTTTACTGATTTATTTTTAATTTTTCCAATAATTGTTCTAAATTATATGATTAGGGCAATTTTTCAATTTTACGTTTGGATTTGAGGGGAATATATTGTAAGCCGAATGAGAAATGTATTTACAACGGAAATGCTTAAACTGCGTTTCCTTGAATTGATTGATGGAATCGTTTACTGTAATTTCTTTTAGGTGCAAGAAGTATTAGCAAGGCCTAAAGTATTAGAAAGATTTATGGATGAGAATAAAGCTAAAAGAATAAGAAATTTGTTTACGGATATTTTTCCTCTTGATAAGGTATTAGATTTTTTATTTTATTTATTTTTATAGCATCATATTTCCAATCTATTTTATTCTACAATCATATGGGGACGTAATATATCAGATGCTATATTCGTTTTAGATTTCTTGCTGGCTTCTGTTTTTTTTTGTTTTTTTATCAATATCTTATTGCTTGAATCATAAATAGCTATACTTCCCTTGCAGAAATTGATGGTTATAAAAACCGTAATCTTTTTTTACTAGTTATTATTACAAAATTGAGTCTTGCCAGAAGTGCAGGTATCCGGGATGTCTGCTTCCTGTCTACAAACCTCGGACGCCATGGGAGTCAATTCACTCAGCAGAAAGTCCATTACTGATTTACTTTTAATTTTTCCAATAATTGTTCTAAAGTATATGATTAGGGAATTTTTTCAATTTTACGTTTGGATTTGACGGGAATGTATGTAAGCCGAATGAGAAATTAATGGCTGAGTCTCTGTAGTATGCCATAGTTTTGTTAAGTCTTTAGGATAGCATCTCAAAAAAGAGTAGCTTCGGGTGATATGAGACTCTGTCAGGCGTATTGAAAATTCTAATATCCCAAAAAGATTGTTAGGCAAGTATTTAAGGCGTCGAAGGTTAGAACCTCGAATTAATTAAGCATGTATGACAAGCGATAATTGCGCAAGGAATACAAGTTTGTGTTATGGAGAAATTATTTAAGAATCTGTAAAACGCCCTTTTTGGCATTGATTTTGAATCAATATGAGATTATCCATCTCAAACTATGTAGATAGAACATTAATCGAGATCTTGGATCAGCACTGAACAACGTGGCCTTCGAGTTGACGTTCTTTCGAACTTATTAGAAACGGTCTTTGGTCGTACCTTAGAATCTTGAATTGAAGCCCTGAGCGCCCTCATTTATGTGGAACCCCACATCCATCTGGTAACCTTTATACAGGTAGGGGAGTTTTAAATATGTGCACTAAATAAAGAGAGAGACTTACCAATGGATTCATACATTGGGATCGTCTATTGACCGATTCCCAGAGACCTACTTGTGAATACTATTACCTATTTATTAAATATAGGCAGTGTAAGGATCCGAAAGCTAAAATTATTTTATACACATGTTTGCTGAAATCTTACATGAATATATTTATATTATTGTTTAAAGGACGAACCAGGTAGTGCAAAAGTTGCAAAATTATTGAGGACCAAACCAGAAGATTTTGTATTGAAACCTCAACGTGAAGGTGGCGGTAACAATATATATGGTAAAGATATAACAGATTTTTTGAACGGTGAACATGAAGATGAAAATTGGCAAGCATCTTTCATAGTTATGAGAATGATACGGCCAAAAACTTATAAAAACTGTATAATCAGACCAGAAGGCTCTATTATAATTGCTGATACTGTCTCTGAGCTAGGAATTTTCTCAGTTGTTATCGGGTAAGTAAATGTCATAAGGAAGTTTGAACGTTCTCTTACAACATTTTATCTCCTTTCTGCTCTGCATGTTTAAGAAAAAAAAAGTAGTTGCATGATTTTTTTTTGTCCTGACACCATTTTTGTATATATCTTTAGGCCTCTCCTATAATGGTTTCAACTTAGAAGATGATAATATTCGGTCAAGGCGTAGTTCCGAAGTGCTTCGCCATCAGAAGCAAATCATTGTATTTGTTTCGATAAAGCAGTCTCATTCTCCCTCTAATTGCAACGGAATAACTAAAGTCTACCTACTTTTTATCATAAGTAACAGTTCGTTTGATATAATGAGTGCCATCTGGTTTTTGAAGATTTCAAACACTTCTAATCCAGCGGTCAGTTTCTTTGGTGTCAGTGAGGTAATGCTATGACACTGTTATATCTTATACTTTTGTCATAATATTACATTTTGAGATACAACCAACAAAACAAAATCGCCTAGTGCTTACAGGCGATTTTTTTAAAAGCTTTCTCAATATGAATGGATCTATAGATTTGTGGTTTATAAACGATCGATGCGATTATATCCTTTCAAGATTTGAAACTTTTTTTCAAATGTCTCATGGAAACACTTGTACTGCCTATTAAGTACAAAATCCTCTCCTTTCTTCTCGCGCGGTTAAATTGTTTTAGTTTTGGACAGAATAGTTTTAGATTTGTTGTTTGATTTGCTTATTTTAATCAGATGATAATTAATAGCTGAGGACAATTACACTCCAATTATTTCCATCACTTTTTTTTACATTAAAAGAAAAAACACAGACGCTTATTCATCCTATTACTAGAGCCACTTGCTTAAAACACAGTTTTTTTTTATGTTTATAAAACTTTAATTATTTCAGAACTTCATCGGAAATTATTTACAACAAGCAAACTGGTCATATGTTAAGAACGAAGCCTTGCGATTATAACGAAGGTGGTGTCGCTTCAGGGTTTGGCGCCCTAGATAGTCCATATATTATATGAACTTGTTTTTAAAATCCATTCCTAAATCAATTTTAATGTTATAGTTTATGTAGAAATTTTTAATGTTTTTATAATACTTTGTTGTGAAATTAAATACATTTTATATTTATAACATTACATAAAGTATACTTTTTCATATCTGAGTGTTAGAATTATTTCACTGCCTTCATATCATTTCTTAGCCTGTTTCCGTCGGTGAAAATTTGTTTTCTGACTGAACCTCTATATCATTTTTACAGTATCAAATATAGCGGTCGTAAAGAATATCAATATGATTTTTAATGGTTATTAAATATTATGAAAAATACACCAACGCAAATAATCGTATAAACTAAAGGAGTAATCTTTTTTTATTATAAATTAAACAGTTCACAGTCAACGCACATCCGTATTATTCAAATTTCTAAAAGAAACAAGAGACAATCGGAGTTTTGTATTCCAAGTTTTAAAATAACCAATACGATTCTCACGGTAAAGATGGAAAACATTTTGAAATGTTAAAAATTATCTGGTGTAAACTCAACATCGAAAATTTGACACGATCACAATACTTCCTCTTACTAGGAATAAGAGCAACTAACTAATAAATACATATAATGTCAAGATATATGTTACCGGCAAAGTATGAAATTCTGGCAATATTAGAATGCCTAGGCATTTCATATGATACCTAAAAACTTTAGGCAATGTGTAAGAATTTACCCCATTTCTCTAATTTGCCTGCGAAGCAGGCAAAGTAAATTTCCCTGTACAGCTGGTCGTGACGTTATGTGTTCAGGTTGTTTCGTGAGGTTTATAGTTCTAATGATAGATAAAAATGTGTTTCGATGCCGTTTTGAGGAGGAACTGCGGAAAACAAGAAATCAGATGTATCTATCTATTAGTTGGCTTATCGGCCAGGAAGCATCCAAGAAAACACCAAATAATTTTTAAGTTGTTTTTATTTAATACCCGACGTTTCGGCAAACATTTTTTCTTCTTCAAGGGCTCATCTTAGAGTGAGAGAAGTTTGGTGTTGAGAAGTTAGGAATTCTATCAATGCTTCTAATATGAAATAAAATTAAAAACAATATTAATGAATTGTGAGTCGATGGAAATAATATTAGCATTAACAAAGTCAAGGCTCGTGTTAGGATTGTGGGAAATGAGCTGTAGACATCTAAGCTAATGAGGCAACTGTAGATTATGATCTTCCGTTAGCCTTCAAAAAATTTCCTATCTCTTATTTTTAAAAAATCCTTAATTTTTAATACGCTTACATAATGATTATTAATTAAACCTATAAAACTATTTTTATGGAACGCCTGTACTGAAAATGGTGCCGAACACCGACGGTTTATACAATTAGAAAATTGCGATCAAAACTCTGATATTTAACAAATTGTAACTGGAAAAAAATGATATTGATAAATGCAATGAATACGTATTAAATATTTATTCTTAATAAGAAGGTAACTTCAGCAATTGGACAAACTACTACAAATAATTAACTCATTATATAGTTATAAGTTATAATAAGAAAGACATAATCAACAAAAAGACTTAATAAATAAAAAGTTGATACCATTTAATTCTCATTCTAAGCTTATGAAATTTTCTTACAAAATGATAACAGTGGATTTCTTGTTGCAGCTAAAGAACGTACATTTAGCAGAGAAAATATGACATTTTAATAGAAAATACAAATAGATTTCTCTATGACTTAAGCTTTGTAAATTTGGGGAGAAATACTGCAATAAAAAGTGACTAGATAATAAAATGGTCAATTATAGAAACTTTGTTACTTAAGTACAAAAAAAGTATATAAATCTACTTCACATATTTGAAAGTTGTCCTTTATTTACAATATTATCCTCCTAATAATTTATAAGGATAGCAATACAATAAAACGAAAATTAGAAAATTATTGAAAATAAATAGAAACCAATAAACAAAAACAAAAAGTTGTTTAAATGGTCTATCAATGCTGATTTTTCCATATAAATTTCAAACCTTACAGTTTGGAACATTTATGTTTTACTCGAGCAGCGTAAGAGAAAGTAGAGAACATATAGTGTAATTTTTTAGATACTTGAAGAAAATTTAAAAGTAGAATTTTAGTCGATCCTAAAAATCATTTATCGACAGATATAAGATGCTGTTTAATTTAGACTCAATAAATAAAACTATGTATTTCATTTATCTCTTATGGTCAACAAGGAAAATCGAGCAAATGTTTTCCGATCTGAGAGAAAAGTATTAATGAAAATAAGTCTAGGACGGTTGTTTTATCGGATTAACAAAAGTATCGGGAGGTATTAAATTTAATTGATTTATCTGAATCTTCTATAAAGTTAATGAATATTTCAGTATCTTTTGTTAATATACGGAAATTCTAGTGTGTTTTCAGCAGATTTAGAAATATAATGTTATATAATATTTCAGGTTTTCCTACTTGGGGACCCCTTTTGCGCAATACTCTCCCGGAAGAGAGTAATATTCAGAATGAGGAAGCTTCCTTGAAATGGGCTTATTGTCCAAGAGACGTAATTCGACAAACAATGAAAACAGAGTCCGTTTCTAGGGTCACTCAAATTAAGAGCGGAAAATATAGCGGCTAAATTTCTCGACGATATCATTTTGTTTTTGATGGTTAAGTAACAATATTTTGAAAAGTGATTTTTTTTTTACAACCAAGATCTTGTACAAAAGAACATAATCTTTATCTGAAATGTCGAGTCATCCAATGATTAGAAACATAAATGTTCTCAGAGAATGAAATTAAATCGATTTAGATTTTGTTGATAAATAAAGAATAATTTAAATTCTAAATCTAAATTTAAAAAGATTAAAAAATCATGTTCAAATGCAATGATCGAACAAAACAATACACAAACAGTGTTTTTATAGTGAACTTCATAACCATCTTAAAAAAAAATAATCACCTATATTAAATTATAATCAACGTAAATATTGAGTGGCCAAATCCTGAACTTTTGAAATCTCATTATAGGTAATTTCACAGTTAACAATATTCAGTTTCTTTCATTTGCTTTTCCACTTATTGAATTGCATTTGAAAGTCCACATACTTTGAATCCCATTCGAAATTTATTGACATTTACCTTCTTTATCTTGTTATTTATTTCACTTGCAAAAATATCAACTACATGGCCTGAGTATTTGACCTATGTGGCACTTTCATGGTTATAATTCTTTTAGCTTCCGGAGCGCTCCATGGATCATCTCTTCTTAATAGATAATCAGTATCTGGTGCGCGTAATCTTTTTTTATCAATATAATTTATAAGACAACTAGCTGGGACCCATATTAATGCAGTGACTATAATTACAGCACCGACAACATTGTCTCTTAGTATCAATAAAACTTTATTAATATTAATATCTTCAATGATATCCCAGAATCTTTCAACAACATCTTGAATTGTTTTCTCACAGACTCCCTGAAATAGAAAAAATCTTTTCTAAAGAAAAAAGTTACATGACAATGAAATTTAAGTTGCATTAATTTAATTGATTATATAACCTTTACATATTGTTTTTTTAACGTTATAGAATTATATAGCTCACTGTAAAACTAAAAAAATGTATCAAAAAACGGTCTGCATATCTGGAAGCTATTTCACTGAAAATGTTTGCCTTGTATGATATTATTAGAGGGTGAAGAGAATAGAAGGGAAAAAATATAATAATCTAAGTGATATTCAACAATCGACATTCGTGACAGATGACTAAAAAAATCTACTTCTCCAAATAACACCTCACAAGAATTTGATGCAGATCTCTAGAATACATTTTTTAGGCATATGTTTTGCACTTCTTAATCCCCTAGAACTCCATCTGAATAAAGGTGCCCAATGATCGTTTCCTCAAAAAATAACTCGCGGTGAACAATAAAACTTCTAAATCAAGTTGAAGTTAACCCGTACAGGATCACGGCTGTGGTCTTCTTCAGAAGGCCCCAATTTTTCTTGTAAACTGACTAAGCTAATTGGTTAGCATTTTTTACTTATCCATAGTATTTTTTACTTATCCATAAGTCTTAACTTGAGGAACTTGACTCATTTTACAAGTAACTTGCGTTCTGTTGCCTATCATGCCTTACCTAAGTTTATTAAATTTAGAAATACATCGACGCAACCTTTATTCTCTTAGGTGAGGCAAGAAAACAGGCAACTCTCCCTTTTTGTGCAAAGAGTATATTATTAGCAGCCTGGGAAAATATTTCCTTAGTAACAGGAAGAAAATATTTTCTGTGAAGTTAGAAGAACTCTGATTTTTCAATTTGAATTGGATAACCACTAATAAAGTTAGCAGCCTCCCTAAAGCCTCTTCTGGGACATTTGCCAAAAAACAGTTCATGTAATGCATAGGTCAAAAGTCCCCCTTCTTTGTGAAAACTCAAAAAGCGACAAACATTTGTCAAATATTAAAGAAAATATGGCGAGTGTTGACAAATGACAGTAATGGGGATAAATGATACATGTTGGTCACTGTCGCAGAAGTATTTCAACAAAGATTTTTTAGTTTCTCTAATTCAAAGCAAATGGGTTTATTTTTCCGTCAATCACAGACTAGTCAACAGATAAATAGTATTATTTTATTAATAAAGATATTGAGAAAAAATCAAAGAATTTCATTTCAAATGAAAGAATAAAAGTATATCAACAAAGATTTTAGTTTCTCTAATTCAAAGCAAATGGGTTTATTTTTCCGTCAATCACAGACTAGTCAACAGATAAATAGTATTATTTTATTAATAAAAATATTGAGAAAAAATAAAAGAAATTTACATACGTTATTACAGAATCCATGAATACAAGGTGTACCATCTGGAAGAATGTCATGTGGTGTCACTGGAAAACAGGTATCATTCAAATTCATTCTACAGCATCGTTTGCAAGCATCACCACCTTTAAAGTAAAACAAACAAAACAAAATTTAAACAAAAAAGAAGATTTAAAAATGCACAAAATAACATGCACAAAAAAAATTTCTTACTCGTATCACACATACAGCTCTGTAGATTTTGTGTTTCACAATATGGAATACATTTACCCATACGGCATTTGCCTTTTTCCAGACATGTAGTGCCATCTGTCATAGGAGCAGATTTAGGACATTCAGCTCCTTTACCGGAACATCTTGATTCTTGTTCACAAGTTGCATACTGTGCATCACGACATTTATTACCAGCGGGCAGATAACGACAATTCTGACAGCATGGAGAATTTTTATCACTGTTTAAAAAAAAAAAAAAGTGAACAAATCTTTGAAAAAACTACAATAAAATACATTATATAAGGAGATTAGTTCTTAGTCAGACAAAAACTTTTGTCTCAACACCTCATTTTCAACTAAATAAAATGTTTCAGTATGATGTTCAGCCTTTCAAATAAATGAATTCTTTTTTAACACTACAAGTCTGATTTATTTATTGGACTTAAAAACTTTTACAAAATATGATAGTTAAAATTTAAAAAACAAAACAAAAAAAACACTTTATTATACAATACCAGCTTTCGACCTGAGAGTCAGTGTATTATCTTCAAAATGACCTACCTCCCCAGACCTCGAAGGCTCGATATTAAATAATAAAGTTTTTTCCAAGAATTAAGGAATTCTTGTAACTTTATTGAAAACAAAAAGAGACTCCTTATAAAAAATGGTATTGATCAAAAGTATTGCCACAATTTAAAGAAAATCGTTTGAATCATTCTTGAGGAAAAAGATTTCTGAAACTGAGTTTTCACCAGACACCGGAAATATGTTCTGATGTTTCTTGATAACAAAAATCATGATTTTAGAAATAAATCTGTCTGTCGTTTGTACTGATCTGTATATTAGTATGCATTTGGGCAGTTGATATTATAAACAGCATAGCTCAAATTAAAAAAAAACTTCTATTCCATATGACTGTCATAAAATGAAACATGTGTTTCTGGCAAAAACTGTCAAACCAAAATGCCTCTATCCTGAATAGAATTTTTTTTTTTTTAAATTTCATTTACTTGTCGTCACATAAGTGACAGTAAATAGTCCAATCCTATTATTAGTTTAGTTCTAACACTTCTGTTTGAAGCATCTTCAGAGAATATTGATTTTTAATGGGTTCCGGTGGAATAACCCATCCACCTAATATCTTTAGAGGCCTTACGTCTAAAATGATATTATAATAAACTGAATCTTTCCACAACTTAAAGTTTGTCAAGTGGATGATCTGAGAAATGCCAGCAATAGAATTTAGTTGTACACATCAGGTTTTCTTTTTTTAACTTTTAAATTTTCGTCTCTTACGAAACTACCCCTTGAATAAAAATATTTGAAACTCTGGCGGGTATACAGAGTTTATGTTATTGTAGTGGAAAAAAAATTATTTAATAGTCTCAAATTTTTGCACTTCTGCAAAATATTATTGTAAATTTTATAAAAATCAAACCTGCAAACAGCACCCTGATTTCGACGGAGCTTGCATACTTTATCACAACAAGCATCATTATCTTCTGTTCCTAACAATCCAGCATCACATTCTTCATCACCCTAGAAATTTAACATACATTAATTTATATATTATTTGGCAGAATGCCGTAATTATAAATAACTAAAAATAATTACCTCAACTCTGAGATTGCCACAGAATGATTCTTCAGGTTCGGAAAAGCATCTTCCTGACTTAGCTTGCAAGACTTTCCTAATAGATCGCAAACTACATGGTGAAAATCTCTGAAATCATTCACAAATCAACTCAAATTTAAGTGAAATGGTTTATAGAATTTTTTTTTTTTTGTATAATCAATCGTTTAAAGCATTAAATCCACTGATATTTTTGCTCTTGTGGTTATTGGCTGTTAGCCATTTATCTAATAAAATGATTTTTTGACTTTATCTATCTTTACAGCTAAATCATTTATATTCTACACTTTCTAGTATTATTTAAATGAGAGGTTTGGTGGAGAAGCTATGCTTTGATCAATTCCTGGCATTTGCTACTTTCTCTCAACGGCTAAAAAGACATCCTTCAGTCTGAGTAACATACACTTCTAGAATCCAAGTCAACAGTTCCAATATGTGCAAGGTTTTGTAAGAGTGCAAACTAAATCATCACTCAACTCCGATCTCACTATGCATGGCCGAGTCTTTCTGATAAACTGCACTAGCTTATATTTGAAGAAATCGAGAATTCCAAATATATTCCATACAAACTTTTTCCATGCTGATACTTACAATACCCAGCAGTATCGACATATCAAAGCAACAAATAGATTGTTATAAACATTGCTATAAACTGCTAGTTTTTAAAAATGATTTTAATGTAAATACCTTATTATTCACATCATATCCACTGACACTGTAAGTATACATTAAATAAGAACCGCCCTGACTTGCACTAGGACTACATTCTGCGATGTCAGGATCATGTTCAGAGCCCCAATTATGTCCAAATTCATGCGCTGTAACTAGATCAGCTTCTCTCGTGATAACACGCTGACCATAATGGTTTCTACTGGAACTCAGTCCAGAATTAAGATAAAGAGTATAACCATTCTTGAAATACTCTAGAAGAAATAAAATTGTTTTTCAAAATTATTTTTTGCAATAATCTACATTAAAATTTTAATTTCTACTGTTGTTTTCCTTACTACATAATGCTAAAAACAATCATGCAAATTTATCTTAATAATAAGGCAAATCATTTCTTTTTCAATTAGCAAAGTTTCAATCATTATCATTTCAGTGGTTTTCAACTTTTTAGACTTGTGGCTCGCTTTGAAATATCAATAACTGGTGGCACCCAGGGAACGCCGTTAATAATACTAACTCAATAGTGTCAGTAGGATATTTCAAGATTTACAACGATAATATAACGGCTGTTTCTTTTCAAAATTTTGTTTCAGGTAGCTATGAATTTTTAATAAAATATTTATGACACTAACAGTTTACCTAAACATAAGACTTACGAAATGGCAAATCAGCGGGACAAGCCTAAACACTGAAAATCACTTGTGCTTAAAAACATTATTTAGAGATATTTGGTATGAAGTTTTTTGGCTGTTATTATTTTGATTTTCACTAGGATGATAAATTTTGAACCTTATTTACAGCCATTATTTTATTTTATACTTATTTTTTCATTACTTTTAAATTACAATTTCTCCCAACGTTTCGACACTACACGTGTCATTGTCTAGGGATTCTTTCTTTATTTCTTTTACAATACTTTGTTAATTTTTCTATGTGATATGTTGCTTATTATTATAGCTAATACCAAAGCCTCGTTTTATTTTTAATTTAGATTTTTGATTTTGTAACACTGCTGTGTTACAGTCATTTATTTTTTTAATTTTGTTATTTTTGTTAATAAGGCGACTAAATTTTAGTAAATTAACAAAATATAAAAAAACAAATGACTGTAACACAGCAGTGTTACAAAATCAAAAATCTAAATTAAAAATAAAACGAGGCCTTGGTATTAGTTACAATAATAAGCAACATATCATAGAAAAATTAACAGAGTATTGTAAAAGAAAGAATCCCTAGACAATGACACGTGTAGTGTCGAAACGTTGGGAGAAATTGTAATTTAAAAGTAATGAAAAAATAAAATAAAATAATGGTTGTAAATAAGGTTCACAATTTATCATCCTAGTGATTATTTAGAGATTATCCAGAACAATATCATACAGTGCATGCTAGAAAGCAAAATGTTAACCTGGCGTGCAGATTCCACCCACAGAATTCCTTCTAGGTGATCCAACATAAGCTAAGCCAAGGATACCACCTTCAAATTTAAGATCGGTGAACAGATGAGCTAAGCAGAAATCCTTATGGCTGTACTCCCGGCTGAATACCTAATTATAAATTCTTAGCTTTTTTTTTTTTACGTACCTACATTCTGATGAATTGATGTATAAGAATTTATCAATTTCAGAGACATTTTACGTGATAGCCTGCTTCTTTTGTGGTCATCGGCCGGTTTCGGGCGTTCGCCCATCTTCAGGACGCGTTTGTCAGACAGTGTGATAACACAGATTTGCACAGAGCAAATTCAGTTTACACACACGGAGTATGTTGTTATCATACCGTCTGACAAAGGCATCCTGAAGATGGGCGAAGCCCGAAACCGGTCGATGACCAACAATAAGAAGCAGGCTATCACGGAAAATGCCTCTGATGCTTTCCAGCTCCGCGGAACCAACCACCACAACAAATTATCAATTGCATTAGTTAAAAAAAAAAAAAAAAAATTAGATAAATAAAAAAGGCGCCTAAGGCGGTTCTCTCATTTTGTTTCAATCATTTATTCCCAATATTCAGAACAAAACATTGATGTAAACATTAATCGCAGCTAAATCATAACCATCATCATGCAGGAGATGTTTATTGTTCCCATGATTTATAACAGCATAATTAGATACTGGTAATAATTCCCAAAATATAATGACAATTGATAAATATTGTTCTTAGCATTTGCTGTAACTATTATTACCACTAAAAGAAATTTTAATCATAAGGGAAATACTTTTGAAATAATCACGTATTTGAGATGTAAGAATTTTTAACAGTTTTATTTTATTTACCACTATATTTATATAAAATAGTGGTCCATCTTCATCATCATGGAAGTAATAAATTTCTCCTGTACGACAAGCAGCCATGATTTTTAACCATAAATATCACCCAAAAACTGTATTTTCTGTGAAGAATTAAACCAACTGAATGCAAGTATGAAATTCTAATGATGCTCCTACAAAATTAAATCAAAGAAGTCAAAAAATCTGGTGTGAAACACTCACACAACTTTCTCTTACTCCAGTTCTCAAAATTATAACAAACAAATTTTATAGTTTTTGCACCAAATTTAATGAAATTTGTCGAAAACTATAAAAACTATTCATTAAAGGCGCACTTCCGGTTTACTGATTTCCTTCAAACTCGGAATTTTGGCCATCTATTTATTTCTAATTAATTTCATTCGGATGATAGAGTCGTATAATCAAGTATGATACCACTTTAGAGGAAGCTGTAACCCTACCCCTCTCCTAAAAGTGCCCTTAAATGACGTTCCTAAATCCTAGTTCTCTTACTAGGAGTAAGAGAAAGTAAAAATTTAATCAAAGAAATTAAAAGAATTCTATATGAAACTAAGTAGATAATATATTTGTTTTTGATTCTAGCCGTCGATCTTTCAGTGATAATTTTTAAGATAATTTCCATCACTTTTCTAATCTATAGATTAAATCGTTTACGAGAATTATTTCGAACACTCCACGAATATCTAAAATGTTTCCTACGCCAGAGGTTCCAAACATAAAATTACCTACCTATAAAAAAGTTACGAGAATTATTTTCAATGTACAATGACACCGAAAGCATGAATTTATCTTCACTGATTTATTTAATAATAAAACCGATTCAAAGTTGAAGAATAATACTTGCTTGCTTAAGTGCTACCTGAAATTATCCCTAAAAAAAAAACTCAAATGATCAGTCTTTATAAAACTCTTTTTTCTGAAAAAAAGAAACTACATCATAGTTGTCTGACTCATCTTAACTGAAACCTATTCATCTTAATTTTCAACAATTCTTTGTATTTATTTTTCCCTTTTCTCAATATATTCTTAAAAATGAAACTGTTTAAAATTTAATGACTACCACTAGGGATATATCTTAGCGGGTCTTATTAATATAGAAAACACAAAATACTTCTTTCTCCTAGTAATAATTTGATGTAAATGAATTTTTTTTTAATTATTTCATAATAGAAATGTTATAAAATTTTCCTTTGCAATCAATGGCAATATATTCAAGCTGCTCGATATAGATGTGTTCATTTCATTCCCAAAATCCTTAGACCAAATTTTTATTTTTTGTTAACAACCACTTCATTCATTTACACTCTAAGCAGTAATATCAGAGATATTTCTAAATTTAGGAATAGAGCTCCCATAGCCTCCATCTTCTCAGGTTACAAGTACTAAATGAATGCTAATTAATGGGATTCTGTTTAGTCATAGTTACACATTTTTTTTATTTTTTACATGAAATAGAAAAAGAACACACGAAGAAGCGATTCTAAGCAATATACAGACAAGGGCTAAATTTTATTTATGACGGATATTTGTTTACTAATATAATTTAATCTTTTATATAATAACTGAATCAATTTATCTACGTCCATCTTCACCAATCCCACCACCATTGTTACATTAAAAGCAAACCTTTAATAACCAAAACCTCAAAAAATAATAGATATATAAAATAAACCATCACTGCAGATTCCTCCAACGGAATGTAGCCTAGGCGAAGATATATACGCTAAACCAAGTACTGTGCTTTCACGTGAAGAAAATGTTTGATGTGTGAATAAATGTGCCAAACAGAAATTACCATGAAGTTCCCTTGAATATACCTATAACATTTTAATGCCCAACCCCAAAAAATAAAAAAAATAAAATATCTCACCAATTATCCATAAACCATAATTAAGATTTTTATAATAAATTTGAAGATGACAAATTACAATATTTCACATACCTCCAAAAGATTCCTTACATCCCATTTTTCTCTAATCATATTGTAATGTGCCTCTCCACCTCTAACTCTTGTTGGTTCTGAATGTACTACAATTTTCTTTATGACGAAACCCATGCCTTTAAAGCCTTCACTTTCCGCTCTATCTTGCCATATTGTGTCATTATAAATTTTATGTACTCGATCTATTAGACTTATCTAAATAAAAATAAAATATTTGATGAACAAAATTTTTGCTTCAATTCTCACATTTCCATTAGTTAACTCTATTTAAACTTGACTTTTTTCACAAAACTTAAGTTTAACTATTCATAATGATACATAGGGGAATCATAAACTGGAATATAGCCCAGAGAACAGCCCAGCTCACTGCTCCTCCGAAATATCCGTATTTTTTTCTCAAAATAAATGTTACAAATAAAGGTAAAATACGCTTATATCAGTTTAAAGAAATGGTTATTTTACGCAATCCTAAATAAATATGTAATAAATAAAAATACTGAAGGGTTCGATCATCGTCCGCTCTGGAGTTGCACTGAATCTAGAATCAACAGTTAGCAAACCGTTCAAAATTGATTTGAGAAGTGATCTGAAAAATGCAAACTTGAGGGAACTTACCGAAACTTAAAAAATACCAATTACATATATTCATTCTAGTGAAATGTTTGCATAATTTAATAAAATATCTTCATTTAATTATTTATAAAATATCTTCATTAATTTGCTCAAGAACGTAAAATATTCTCATATCAGACAGAGAAGCATGGAAGTATGCAATTTCTGTAAGATTGGTCTTATATATAAAGACTCTATCTGGGATATGGATGGATCTTAAGATAGAAAAAGGAGTGTTTTGATGGAGCATACAAGTTTAAAGCGCAAATAATATCATGGTATGACAATTTTAGCGACAATTTATATTCAAGAACAGTTAATAAGCTCTGATAAAAAAGGAAATGTGACTGGCCATAGCCCCCGCCAGTTCGTTTACAAATCCTGACAAAGGTGGAACATTGAAATCAGGCCTTATTATTTGAGTACCCGGGGATAGGGGCGCGATAGGTTAAACAATCTGGCAAGTAGTCAGGCTATTGGAATCGAATTTAAGTCCATTCGCGACATCTAAAAATGCCATAATTCTGCGAGCAACTCGAGGCTTAAAGCATTTCTCAGAATTGATAGAAAACTAGATCAAAGATAATCAAAGTTTACTGATAACGGTTTGCCTGAATACACAACTAATTACTCCAACAAACTTAAGGCCCTAAACACTTAAAAAAGCACCATTCCGACTTGGCAAGGATGGCCACTAAAGTCTTAACAGGAAGAAGATGTCATTGGCTGCTACCAACTTGGACAAAATAAATACCAATATCCGCAAGCTTTTTCTTCTCAATCGAGAGGAGAACAATCTACTAATGAAACTTTTCCTCTACTAAAGATATTGAGGTAAAACAATCCTATGGTCTTATTGAATGACCAAGGGAGACCACTCAATTATTAGAGATTATATTATAAAGTGAATGATGTAGGGCTAGTCTTGTATCCGATCTACGTTTTTGATTCAATTCTCCGGCAAATTTACGGAAGTAACGATCTTTTATGAATATGTCGATAACAACATTTAGTAATTATTTACCAAATAATTAATAGTGGTTTTGGTATTTCTTGCGCCCATTTCTTCATAGAACCTATAATCCGCGACCAGAAGGAGAGGGCATCGTGTTTTGGTAGGTGTATATTCGTATTGATCAGCTTGCCTTTTCTTTCTAGTACCATTCTTATTTACTTCCTCTTTAAATTCATCTTCTTCTTCAGGTTCGCCCCAACCTGATAATAAAAATAATATTCACATTAAAATTTTAATGAAATAACTTATTTACTGATTACAATATAATTAATTTACCTGGGCCTTCCTTCACATAAGCACAAGGGCTTTGTTTCGAACCGTGCCAGCTGAGTCTTACATCAGATTCTCTATAGGCAACCATACTTTCATTACCAAGGTGTGGCAAATGTCTCCATGAGGGCTGAAAAAGTAAAAACTGATTTACAATTTCAGATCATATACTCTTTTAATGGTGAAAATAGGAATATTTATACTTGAATAATTTTATATATACACGGCCACTTTATATAAAACGAAGCAAGATATCTAAAAAGTGAAGGTGAAAACTAAGAATAGGGTCGAGCAAAAGGAGGGCTTATGTTATTTGTTAAGAAAAAGTATGACCAAGTTTATTTACTAAGTAAAAATAGCTAGTCTTTATTTGTGAAAATAATTATAAATTCTTTTGTATTGATAATTGGGGGTATTTATTGGAGTCCTGATTTGAGCCTGAATGAGGGCGTTGAGTCTCTGGACGAGTCAATTTTAAATATAAAATCTAATAGTGTTTCGGGAAATGTGATCTTGCTAGGCGACTTCAACACACGCATTTCGGAGCTGAATCAATTGTCGAATGAATTGTTTGAAGGTACTAAGTTGCAGGGCACTAGGCGTTCACTAGATTCTATTTGTAATGCAAGAGGAAGAGGACTTGTGAATTAAATGAAGAAAATGATTATGTTGTTGTGAATGGCAGATCTCCTGGAGATTCTCCAGTCAATTTTACAGATATAACGAGCAGGGAAATGAGTATAGTGGATATGGCGTGGATATCGCCCAGTTTGTTAGATTATGTGATTGATTTCAAAGTGTCAGGTGAGTCAGAAATATCCTATCATTTACCTATAATCATGAGTTTAAATAATGTTATTTTAGATGAAGTACATCAAAATCTCCCAAAAAATATAGTGGAAAAGTACTGTTTGATATTGGATGAACAAAATATAATTGATTTCACAATGTTTCTGAATAATTCAAATGATATTTATTATAATTCTGAAAATGTTGATTTACTTTATGAAAATCTTTATAATTGTTTAAAGTCTTGTGCTATTTCTTCTGGTTATATTAATATGTAAAAAAGTGAATTTAAATTTCGTTACAAAGATAAAATTTGGTTCAATGCAAATTGTAAGAAAGCCAAGAGAAATGTTAGGTAACGTTATAAAGACTAGAAAAGGGATAAGTATTCAGAAGTTGCTTATAACTCTCTTATTTAGAGTAAAAAAACTTATAAGAAAATTATTAAAGATACAAAAGAAAAATATTATGCTGAACTGCTAAATGATCTTTCTAACACTCAAGATAGCAAAACTTTTTGGTCAATAGTAAAACAATTACGAAGTAAAAATATGCCTAATATGCCAACTAGTCTAGAAAAATTGAGGTCTTTTATGAACAGTTTTATTTTGAAAGGAGTGTAATTGGTAACGAATTATTGATATTTCAGACCCATCACTTGACAGTGACATCACACTTGAGGAATTGCAAACGGCTATACGAAATAGTAAAAAAGGAAAAGCCCCTGGTCTAGATTGCTTGACGAATGAAATATTTAAACTAATGACTCCTGCTTGGGAACATTACATCTTAAATTTATTCAAGTGTATTTTATAAAATGAGGAAGTCCCGGGCAAGTGGGGGGGGGGGGTCTAATATTTTATTTATTTAAAAAAGGTGACCGTGAGGACCCGGCTGTTATCGTGGGATTGCGTTGATAATTCTATTGTCAAGTTTTTTACATCAATATTGTCAACTAGGATTATGGGTTGGGCTGACCAGAATAAAATTCTTCCTGAAGAACAGAATGGGATTAGGCCTGGTCCAGGGTGTACTGATTGCATTTTTACCTTGAGCTCCGCTATTAATATTTGTTTGTCTTCTGAAAGTAGCCCTGTTTTTGCGGTATTTATAGACTTCAAGCGAGCCTTTGATTCGGTAAATTATTCAAAATTGTGGCCAAAGTTACATTTTCTAGGCTTGAGCGGAACAACAATAAAAACTTTGAAAAATTTGTATGATAATGCAGCACTTGTAATAAATGATGGTAGCTCTTATTCCAAAAAAATTAGCATAACAAAGGGAGTTTTGCAAGGGGATTCCCTAAGTCCTCTTTTGTTCTCCTTATTTCAAAGTTTGAATTTATTTCAAAGTTTAATGACAACTGCAACGGTTTGAAAGTTGGAGAAAATAGGGTGGGTACTGAACGGATTGCTCTATGCAAACGATTTGGTATTGCTTGATAACACACGGGCAGGAACAAATAAAAAATTAAAAATTTTAGCTGAATATTGTGACACGAATTCTCTGATTGTAAATGTTGATAAAAACTAAAATTGTGGTTTTTCGGAAGGGTGGTCGTTTAAAAAATTATCAGCCTTTTTATTATAAGGTAATGAAACTAGAGATTTGCAATCACTTTGATTATCTTGGTGTTCCTTTTTTCCTCCTCTGGGAGATTCTCACTCGCATCAGATTCCTTTGTTAAAAAAGCTCAATTTGCTTCTTTTAAGAAGAGAGAAATTTGTAAAATCCAGGTCGGATTCTGGAGTATTAAAATAAGTTTTCTAAAAGTCCTAATTAAGTCTGTCATACTGTATTCTTCGGAGGAATGGGGGCCGTTGTATTGCCACAAATTGGAAACCGTGCCGCTTGGAAAAGATCCTAACCATAATATCTCCTTAGATATTAGCTCTGTTTTAAATTCTCGCTTTAACCCAAACTATAGATGTATTGGTAGCCTCAGTACGGAAGCAGAGGAATATTTAAAATTAACATTTCTAGGCACAGTATTGTAAGTCAGTTACGTCTATGTCAGCCAAGTTATTTTAGAATCTGTTATAAAGGCGAAGTGTATAAATTTAATGGTGAAGATTGCTGTCCTCAAACCTCAATAATTGTACGAATTTTTATGCTGAATTCACATCATACAACAAAATCAAAATTAAATTACCTCAATATGATAAGTCTCATCTGGCAAATGAATTGCAGCAGTCATTAAACCATTCTCAATATGTACACTCGCATCTGACCATCTCTCACCAAATAATCGTCCCTCATAAAAGTTTTCATGATCTGAAAAAATCAATTATAGGTTCTATGAGAACTTATTCGTCTTTTTTTTCACATGTGTACTCTCGTTCAACGAAATCACGCCATAACAAATCCAATATTAACAAGGAACCAAGCAGGAAAAAGACAGTCTGCAATCTGCTAGGAAATTTTTTTTTTGGATTTAGCTTACACACTGTATAGCCATTTAAATTAGTAAGAAATTTACTATATAATGTGAGAAGTATTTTTTTTTACATAAAACTCGTTTTATAATTCATATAAAAAGTAACTATTGCTTCCAGGACCTCTGTGTTATTGCTCGAAAGAATTTTATTGTAATTGAAGGGAAATGTTTCGTTTTAGTTATTATATTATAGAGATAGTATCTGGCAGTTTCTAGGAAAAAGACTGCACATTAGAAAAGTAACCAATATTGTTCCCAATTTTGTTTGGTTGTTTTAATAGTGATTAAAATAAATAAAGACATTGGCTTGAGTCGCTAAAGGATTCATCAAAGTTTTCAGTCGGGTATGAAACCAAATATATCAATATACAGACTCTTCATGATGTTCTCTACCAGACTCCAAAAAACGTCACAACACTTTCAATATTTTTCTTTATTCGAAGTAATTATCCAAGCACTACAAGCAATTCCTAATACATTTCCGCACATCCCGAACTGTTCTAAATAATTCTAGATGTCTCATACACCTCTAAAACTTATGACTTGGGTTCAAATGAACTACAGGAATGGTCGACACTTTTCTTTACCGTGAAGACTAGCCCTTGTAGTTTAACTCTATCCTTAATTTATGTATTACGTTATTAAAATTCCTATTAAAAAGCGTTATGAAATGTGGAAAACATTACTCATTGTCTCGAATAAATTGGAAATCTAACTGAAATTAGCAAAATTGTTATCCATTTTTGCTTGTTAATGACATTTCATTAATTTCTGAATCACTTTCTTTTTTCAATATATAGATTCATAATTAAAAAGACGGTCAAAGTTTTTATAAAAGTCTCTCTTCCTTTTTAGAAAACAGTTCCTTTTTATAGAATACAAATAATATCCTTTAAAGAAATTTTACAGCACTTTATGTTTATTTTGCTTTATAAGTAACCAATAATATTGTTTCACCTAGCATGCTGACATAATTTAGGTATTAATCATCAAAAAGTGAATTTTTACCCAGTTGAGCAAAGAATGATAATAGTTGAAGCTTGCAAATGTTGGATTATTTATATACTGACATTAACATGAAACTAAAGTAAATAAATATGAGAATTTCACAAGTGATTCGATAAAAATTTAAGTGTAAATAATGTTGAATACATCTAACATAATTTATATATTTAGGTCTTACCTATAGCTACTGGTTTTTCGTTACCATCACCATCAACAGAATAAGCCTGAAAATTGGAATGCAAAACACCTCTTCTCGGAGTTAAAATTAACCGAAAATCCCTTTAAAAAAATGCAATTTTATTAGTATTTATTAAAATAATTGGAACTGATTTTATTCACTACTATTTCATACCTTCCTAGGGTTTTGAAATTAACTTCTTTAATTTTATTGTAAGGATGAGAACTCTCCTTAAGTCCTCGTTTCACTATGTGATGTGTAAGGTCAGATGTATGAAGAGTATCGAAATATTTCAGATTTTTATGAATTGAACCTGATTTAACATAAGATTTTTTAGAATCAACTTATATTTATAGTTTTAATAAAACAAATTAAAAAAAACTAACTTAAAACTTGTCCAGGGAGGAAGATACATAAAATCCATAACGCTAAACCTAAACGTAAATAAAGCATTGTATCTCAATTAGTATTGCACTAACAATAAGAATATCACATATTGGAGGTATCAGACCATTGGATGGTGGTTTTTAACATACTTCTGTCATTCACATCACAACCATAACCACTCCTAAACCTCTTCAGAAGTGGTCACCTAAAACCTGCACATTTATAACCTGTAGTTGATAAGAAAACCAATATTTAGGCTGGCGTATATTTCATCAAATATGTGAATATATTCAGTATATGAATAATCAACAAACAACACTACATATTAATTATTTGACTCACAATTTTAATTTAATCAATAATAAAGTGGTAGTGAATGACAAAATTATTCCTGACCTATTTTGGTCATTTCATCTCGATCCAGGTTAATCAATTTCGTACTAAACGTCATTGAAGTGGAAGAATCCTGTGTGTGTGATTATAAAGAAACGAATGAAGTGAGTAGGAAAAGTCGTTCCATGAATATTTCATACCTATTTTCGGATAAAATAATTATTTATTAATGGGAATAGGCCTTTGCCGGATTAAGATTCTAGCGGCCCCTAGACAAATACAAATCGGATCCCATTTATATAATTTTTTTTTGGTCTTGGCAATTTAGGCCTCAACCAGAGGAGTGTTTGTTATCAAGTAATCAAATTGGTAGAGCAGTCGGACCTCAATCTATTGTATTCCATTATATCGATTAGTATGAATTCCACTTAGTCTTCTCATTTCGCCCTACTAAAGTATTTAAATAATAGTAAATTAAATTTACTTTGACACTTCCCCTTACAGCTACTGAAACTAGTCAAATAATTTATTCATTGTTTCTTGCAACAGTTTCCACACCACCCGGAGGTATGTTGCTCGGCGCGTGTCGCTTTTTAATTAGGTGAGCGATCACCAGGATAAATGAGCTTCTATGTAATTATTAACATTGTTTAAACAAGTAAAATTATAAATTAAAATTTGAATCTAATTCGGTTAACTCATTTATCCTATTTAAACCAGGATAAATGAGCTTCTATTCAATCATTCCAATTTGGCAACAATTAGAAATTCCGGAACTTATTAATAAAGGTACATTATGTTGCCGCTTCAAAATTTAAATATTTCTGCTTTTTGGTTTTTTATTTACTAACTCATTTTTCCTAGTCCTATTATAACACCTTTCTGAAACAAATTCGTAAACATAGCATAACATAATATAATTAAAATATTTAAAAGTAAAAAATTTATAAATATAAATTATGTGAAACGTTGACATGCAAAGGAATACAAAAAAATTTTATGTAGCAATTCAAGTGAATGGTATTTCTTCTAAAACAATGTGCACACAATATGAATACAACAATAACAAAAGTGTTCGTTGACTGCAGGAATCATGGGGGGGGGGGGGTTCACGGTGGCAACATCTTTGAAATAATAGTGGAGGCGACTACTGCGGACCGGATGTTGTCTTTTCCAATATAGCTCGGCGAGATAACCCATGAAATGTTCGTCGCGCCTACCATAACGCGGTATCCCACTGCGTACTACGCGCCACATACGTTCTATATTTTGCGTATGCGCCCCAGACTGTGGATCGACAAAATTAATTGAGTGGTTCACACGTAAATATTCATAATCGCGGTCAGTTAATAGTGGGTCGTATCCCCTCCAGCAATCCGAAATAATTGTTGTACCCGGTAAGATTCTATCGCGAATTACTGCCATTAAAGTCGGGGCCGTTGTATTTGCAACGGGTTCGAAGAAGCACCTCTTTGTTCCCCTCTCAAAGCAACCGAATACCCATTGACCTCTGATTACGCGACCTCTATTATACTTACGTTTACCGAATTTAGCCTCATCGAATTCCACAGTAACCCCGGGACCACCCAATTGGTAATTCCTATTTAACATGACGAAAGTGCAAACTTCACGGCAGAAGTTGCTCCAATCAACAACTACGCGGGAGGACATTTCCAATTCATCGGCAATTATATTTTGACGGGGATTGTTTAATAACAACCGTAAAGAAACAAATTCAAATATTTTGGGTATAGTTAGGTGGGCTTTACTAAAGAAAGTGTTCTTTCTGATCGAATGCGCAAAATCACACTTTATTCCGTTGTCATTAATTTTGCGGCACCGAAACCTACGTTGGTTTGGAATATATTTACAAAGGTGGCCAGAAGGACACGTTTTTTCACATAGCAAACACCCGTGCCTCTGTAAAAACGCGATGACTTCAGATTCCTCAGAGGACATACCAACAGCTTTCAATAGTTTGTACGCACGTTTGTTAAAAAAAATACTAATAGATACGTAAAATGATGTTATGAATGTATAAATTGTTAAACAAAAGCACAGTGCCTAAATTTACAGAAATAGTATGTAAAATTGTGTTACTTGCTAAAACCAGCTAAGAAAAATTTGCACTGAAAGCAAAATGACCGTTAACGGCTTAATTTCTTGCATTAGTGTTGTATGAGTGTGTGCGATTTGAATGTTCCAAGGTGGGGGTAGTGTGTAAAGAGAAAAGTAACAGAAATTAAGTGAAAAACATGTAAATATTATCTTTACTTAAAATTAAAGCTTGGATTAGGGCAAAGAAATGCGAAAACTGAAAATTAAAATAACATATATAATAGGAAAAGAAATCGATATGTACATAATCGGAAGAATGAACGCAGCATGTGAGTATAGGAAGAGTGGAAGGGAGCAGGTTACTGTAGCTAGTGGTCGTCCATCTTGGGGGCGTGCTTGTGAGTAATTACCACGCGGGTAATTGTTAGTGACCAATGGGGAGTGTTGGGAGGGGTAGGTAGAGCAGTGTCCACTATGACTGGCCACATGATTCGGTTTTACCATCAGGTTTTTATGTCATTTCATCAATGAAACTGAAATACGAAAAATACATGCCTTTGCCGGAATTTGAACCCGAGTCCACATAGTTAATAGTCATGGAAAATACATACATATTCTCTATTTTATAATATAACCGTAACGTCATAATTTTCAAATTTTATAGCAACAATTTATTGTGTAGGAAATACATGACAACAATCTAAATATTAGTTACCTGGGATACACATTCATCTCTCTATTCTTCCTTAACAGTTCCTGAAGAAGCACCAAAGGTGTCCGTAAAGTAGAATAAACTTTTAAAGATTTTTTTTTTTTTTTTTTTTAAATTTAAGGCGCGTCAACGTCTATGGTCATTAGCGCCCGGAGCCTTCTCAGTGCACTGCCGGCCTCCGGACAAATGTTCTCTCGCTACAGACAACACTATCCATCACCGGACAGTGAGCTGTAGAGGCTCCTAGGGAGAAAAAAATCCAAGGGTAGCACTGGACTCGAACCCGGGACCTCCGCGTGGGAGTCCAATGCGCTAACCACTTAGCTAATCCCTCCCCTACTTTTAAAGATTAAAAGTTTTTTCTTTAGCCCCAGCCAACTAATTTTTTGCTTGTAACAACGGCCAAACATAACTATTGTTTATATTGAAAATACATGTGTATTATACCTTTTTAAATGTCCCACCAGGCTTCCCTTTGTACCGTTTGTAACCAATTCACCTGTAAAACTACTGTCGTTTACTGGTAGTTTTAACGCGCACCTCAAAATTTTTCATAATGTACTAATTTTCCAGCAGTTTTTTTTTCAAAGTTTTGTTTGTTTATTGAGATTTTTCACAGATTCATTCATTTATTTTCATGAAAATATAAAATCAATAAGTCATTCTCTAAATTCTATCTGTGGTGTCGCGTGCGAATTTCAAAACTAGTGAGGCAACATAATTTTGATAATAAAAATTAAATATATTAATATTATATTATATTATATATTATATATATATATATATTCAAAAGCAGGGACCCGATTGAACCCGGGAGAAAAATATTTGGTTAGCATATTATAAAGTAACTGTCTAAATTAAAAACCAGTTAAAATATTATTTAGAGATTACAGCGGCAAACCAAGTCGATGTGGCTGCTCAGTTTCATTGAGTTGCTAAAAAACAGATTACTGATCAATCTTCATGATGCAATCTCAAGTCAAAAAGAAATAAACTTTACAAAACTAAAATAAATAGTGCAAACAAGAAGGAGAAAAAGAATGAAAAATACACACACTCAATATATAGGACATTAAATAAAACTATTTTAATATCCGATTTCTCAAAGTAGTGTGATTATCCAGGGAATCCAAGATAATTTGCTCTGCCAGCTGGCTCAGATTCCCTTTGTCAATGCCGACGTTATCAAAAAATGCTGCACTGCCACCGGGATTGGCCCCCAGAGAGCTGATCCATAGACCGTGAACTGCAAAGTTCCTTTTTCCAAATTCGTGTGAAACTTTTCTCGGTGAAAGTTAATGCTCTTCTCATAAGTCGCACTCTTTTCTTCATTGATCCATTCGGTCTGGTCTGGATCGTTGTTCTCATTCCTAATCGAAGGATCAACAACTAACGCAGACAGACTGTCTTTATCGAATGTGACTATATCTACGTATTTTGAGGCGCCGTCCGTTCACAGTAGACCTCCTCATAGCAGCATATCCTTTTTCGTTTAATAATAATTTCCTAAATCGATGACCCTACGTCTGACATTGTGGTGTCGACGAGTGACGAGGAGTATTTTGTTCGGGCATTTTCCCAGCTCATGGGCTGGAGTTTCGCATTTGCGGACGAGGAGCCCAACACTCGCATCGCCTGATTGCCGACGCCTGGCGCACCGCGGAGTGAAGCATAATTAAAACTCAGCTTCAATGCATTCGTCCACTCAGATCCTGACAATAATTTTTTTGGCAATTATTTATGACAAATTTGTTGCCGTAAGTAGTGTCTCTAAAATGCTGAACACCGTAGCCTTGCCATTTGCAACTTGCCCATTCATCAAAAGCTTTGTCTCTTAACTGTTGCCTTATCCTTCTTAAATTTTGGGCTTCCTCGACATTAATATCGTCCAGGTCTAGCTATCCGCACAATCCTTAACCTCGCGAAGTAGAATGGAAAACAGAATCGTCGACTATGGCCAACTTTTCAGCCGAAGAACATTGCTGAAGGGGTGCTTCCCAAGTGCAGCGAAGTAACCCAAGCCCTTGGTAACGGCGTGGAGCATACAGCATTGCTATGGCTATGTTGGCAGGCAAGCTAATCATTGCTTTAACCCTACGAATCACGGTATCCAGACCGTCTAGTCCTACGGCGGATAACTTTGTGAAAGGTGCAGTTTGAAGGGGGTACGTGAGAGTAGAGAATAAATACTGATTTATGACATTAAGCTTCTCGTCGGGTTTTAGTAGATGCCATCTACTATTCAAATTATCATTAATGAAAAATTCATTATTTTATCAGTGCGCTGTCACTAATTACTAATTCCCCATTACAACTACTACAGCCGAGATACTTTATTTTCTTCTTGTGTTATGCAAGAGATCTCTTCTCCATCACCAGCCGTATAAACCAGCAGAGAGCTTTCCGTCGATTGCAATCGCTATACTTTTCTTAGGATTCGCACACAGACCAATTTCTTTTAAGATTTTCAATGACACGTTGGGCTCATAAATATTATGAGTAGTGATCGCCTGATCATCGGCAAAACCCGACAAATTACACTGTTGTCATGAAGTTTATACCGAATTGCCTGGCAAACGTTTGGTCACAAATCTCAAGGTAGGTTAAAGAGTGTAGGTGAGAGTGGCCCTCCTTGCGGCACACCCCTTCTTACCTCCATTGGGTTTGTTTTCGCTAATCCTATGCCTACCGTTTTTATATTAATTTGAAGGAGTGCTGCTATAATATTCTTCAGATCAGTCGGAACCCCTTTACTCTCTAAAGAATTCACAACATGGTGATGTCCAACCAAAAATTAAAAAAAAAAATTATTATGTTTAATTTAAAGAATTATAATAGTGTATAAGAGCACCGAATTTCTAGTGTATGTAGCACCGAACAAACTAAAGACTGGGCAGGAGCAATAGATTACCGTATTCTGGGTACCAAGGCATGTTGCCGTAGAAAGAAATGCGATGGCCGACATCCTGGCAAGCAAAAACGCTGCATCTTTCTTAATGAGGCCATAACCAGTCTGTAGGATAAGCGATCAGTCTCTCTGGGAAGAGCTCAGAAATGAGAAGGAAATGAAGAGAGCGCATCTCTAGAAAACTCTTCCGGGACTGAAGCAAGCTAAGATTCATAGCTGGTGGCTATGATCAAATAAGATCTGAAATTGAAGACTGGTTGATTATTTTTAAAAGAAAGTCCTTTTACTATAAAGTTATTGCTACGTGCATTATTCTCTAGTATATCTAAACGCTTTTCTAATCGACATTACTAACCTTTGAGGGACCTAATTTCCTTTTTCAGTTCTTAATGTTCTAATCTCTTCTGTTAATAAATTAATATCTTCTTTAGTTGGAAGGAAACTGAATCCATCACGGATTTCAAAGCTCGCAGTAATTCATCATTATTCGAATCACTAGTAACTGTAGACATTTCCTTCAAATTTGGCTTTTTTCTTATATGTTCAGATACAGAACTACACCTATTTTTTTTTTTTTAATTTCTGTGTTGAATTATCAGAAGCAGAATTTGAATTACACCTCGGAAATTTTTCAATAGTCTTTGGTAACAATTTTTCCCATGTGCGCAAAATGCTACAGTCAAGATTTACCCGCGGCATGAATCAGTTATACTCACGAGGCTAAGGATTGGTCACGCACGTCTGACATATGGGTACCTCCTAATTGGTGAAAGAAGACCGAACTGCCCTCGATGAAAAGCTGGCTGGCAAAAACTGACGTTGGCACACGTGTTGGTAGGAGGTCAGGCTCTGGGTACCCAAAAGGAAGGAACAGGCCTGCCATATGACACGCGCGCTGTTTTCGAGAGGATTCTCCTTACACAAGGATGCTATTTGCTTAATTAAGATCAGTAAATGTTTATAGCAGAATTTAGATTTGTACTTAGCTTAGGTGAATCTAGGTAAAGGAATATCGAGTACTTCACCCAATTAGGATAGTTTATTTATTATAAAGGGGAAAGGAATATTGAGTACTTTCCCATTGTGTGAATGCATAGTATGAATGATTCATTAGCTGAATGTATTTATTGGCAAAAATGTATTTATAAGCGTGAATGTGCTTTATTGGTTTGAATGTATTTATTGGCGAGAAGTATTGATTAACGTGAACGTTTTTTAGTAGTCTAAAAGTATTTGCTAAAAGTATTTATTGGCGAGAATGTTAGCATGAATGCATAGAGGTTTTACTTTATCGGGGGTTGAAAGAAAATTTATAAAAGTATTTCAACCCCATAGCTTCAAGTTAAACTTAGTTTTGATATTATAGGACGTGCAGGAACCTTAGTTTAAAGTACTGCAAATCCAAGTTGTAGAGTAAATAGCCTCATTCGCGTTATTATTATTGTATATTATATCTTTATTATTTAATAAAGATATCAATTTATTATTTTTTTTTTTGTAAATACTCTTAATGAACACCATTTATACAGGGTGTCCCATTTAAACGGGTCACTTTTGAAATAACTCTTAAACGAAGAAAGATATCAAAAAAGTGAACATATCGTCTGTTGCAGTATTTGCGCTCTAGTTTATGATGGTGTTAATGTTATTTGGTTTTATTGCCGCCTTACACCTGAAATCGGTGATTAAAAGGTGCAATTTCCTTTTGACTCCCACTTTTTACTACTTTATTGAAAGCTACTAAAAAAAATGAATAATGCCGTTAATTTCACTTCAATATCTCAAACCGTTGCCGAGATATTCAATCACAAAGATTAAATTTTCGTTGTTTTTTTCCTATTTCTCTGTTTCATAAGCTAAAATTAAAAGCGGATTTTCTTATTCATTTTTAATAAATAAAAGAGTTCAAATGCTGACAACACTTAAAACCTATTTAAATACATAAAGGACTTAAGAATCAGGTAAAACATCATTAAAACAAACAATATTCCAGTTTATTTACAAAAATCTATAAAAAAAAATATTTCCTATTTATTCAAAATGATCTTTTCGGCGTTGCTGCCCAACAGATGAAGTTGCTAACTGTATCATTTCTGCCGGAATTGCTAAGCAGATTTGGATTAAGTCTTCTCTAAGTGCTTCTGGAGTTGTTGGTTCCCTAACATAAATTTTTTTTTGAGATATCCCTAAAGAAAAAATTCAAGAGGGATTAAATCTGGCGATCTGGCAGAAGACAGAGACCGGTAAGCTGACCTTCCAATATATATAAAGTATTTTCCAATATATATATATATAAAGAGAGAGCTTCATGAACAAACAGTAAGCTTTGGTTACTTTAGAGTCTACCCCAGTTGTTAATAAAATAAGGGATGGCACAAGCAATAAATCCACATCCCCCTCGACAAGTGTATCGATAATATAAGAAGGGACGTTAGGGTAGATCCTCGAATTACCTGTGGCTCCATCCTGCCTTGCTGAGTAAGGCGTTGTGTGTGGAAGCCACACAGGTTACATGAATGTGCCATTCCAGCTCGAGTGGATTTTTCCTTTTGTAAAATGAGAAAAATGATAATTTTCAAATTTGATCAATTTTTATTGTAATAAAATAATGAAAACATAAAAGAAGGTAGATATTTATTAAGACCTTTAAAGACTTAAAAGTAAACATGTTATTATTTGCTTATATTCTCAATAGTTTTTATTTACCTGTATTCTTGTATATTATTGAGAATCAAGAATTCATGTATCCCCAACTATAAATCCTTTTCAATATCCCTTTCAAATCCAAGACTACACAAAACTAACAAATTAAAAATTCTAATTGTTCTTTCACTTTTTTCAAAAAAACTATTAGGTAAAAAAAAAATTTGAAACTTCAAATCGGCGGTTGTTACAGTCGGTACAGTTAGCTCTTACCTTGCATACCTGATTCATAATTTTCTTCCGAAAGAATACCTGATTCTAATCTTTCTTTCGAAAGATACCATGTAAATTTGAAGAACAAAAATAGAGAGCCGATCTAACATTCACGAAATATAGTAGCAAACTCCTAAATTAATTAGTAAAACGCATATTAAATAGGCGCCATGAGGATAGGGCCTTTTTCATTTTTTATTATTATCACCTACTTATTTAAATTATTTATATCTGAAGGAATTCTGAAGTGTAAAAAGGAATTACGGAGCTTGTTAATTAATTTAAAAATTAATTTTATTAAAAACGAATTATTAAATTACTGTTTATGCAAGCACTATACAAAATAAAAAATCATTTATGACAAATTGTACATTTCTAAGAATCCTCTTCCACAATAGGCTCCTTTTTCTCAGACACATAAGGTACAGTACCAGGTTTAGAATGAGCTCTTCTATTGGCCTCCCTATTGAAAAAAAAATTGAAACATTAAAAAAAAAAAGAAATCTATAGAAATAATATTAAGAATGAACACATTTCTCGTTAAAAGAATATAAAAACTCACTTTCTCTTTTCTTTAAGAAACATCTGCCGATGTTGTTCAGTCGCTCGGTGAAGATATTTAGGTACATGTCTGTATTTAGATATACTTCTAATTTGTGGGAAGGCTTCAAATTTCTTTTTCAAAGCTTCTTGATATCTAAAATTTGCTTTCTCCCGAGGTAGCAACTGCAAAATAAACAATTACAGCCCGTCACAATAATAGTCTGAACAAAAATTATTAGATCCATTATGAGTTAGTTGGAAAATATCTAAAGATTGCTAGATTTTTTTTTTTTTAATATATGCTCAACAAATTTTGATTAAACTATAACTTTTTATTACAAGAAATAGAATTATGGAATTAATGTTAAAATTGGAATAAGAAAGCAAATTATAATTGTCAGTTGTTCGTACGCTGCAATTAAATTCTGCTTTACAATTTGTAATTGCTAAGGATCCTAGAAATTCATTCGCCTGACCTATTTTGGATTACATATAAGTTAGGTAATAACTTTTGTAGTTTGGATCTATTCAAAGTTGAAAATTTCTTTTTCAATATCTTCTTGTTATCTAAAATTTGTTTTCCCAGAGATAGTTGTGTAACAAAATGAAGCAGGCTCCCACGGAAAATGTCTCTGATACTAACAATTCCTCTTCTAATACTATTATTATACTTTCCTATAGAGAGTTGCATTTGAGCAGTCAATATGTGAACACTTATAAAAACCTCTCTGATTTTTCTATACTTTTGTGCGGTTGGAAGTGGAATTTTTTTGTGAATTTTTGCAGATAAGTAATATAATAAGTGAGGAATTGTTGTGTGAAATATCGTGAAAATCTATCTAGCCGTTTACGAAAAATTAATAGAAATATTAATTACTTTCTTTATTCACATTTGTTGTCGGTTCAGAGTTTAATCTGCGGTAAGCTTATACTTAGGGAGAAGAGAGTTTAGAGAATTGATGTAAAACATGGAATCTCTTATAAACTTAAGCAAATCTAAAATAGTTGTCTTTTGAAAAGAAGGAAGACGTGCAGGAAATGAGAGGTGGAAATTCAATGGAAAGTAGTATAAATAGTCAATAAATATTTGGTATTCTATGTACGTGCAATAAAATTATCAAAAATAAATTTATTCCGGTATCTGCAAAATTCGAAATTTTTAACTCGGTACTCAGAGCGATTATTTGTTATGCTTCGCAGGTATGGAGAGTAGGAGAGTAGAAGCTATTGAAAAATTGTTATTTTTTATAAAGAAATTATACTCCCTCCCGATGAATACCCACAATTTTATAGTTTATTTAGAGACGGGTGTGTGGCCAATATCTATATACACCCTTTAACTATACTTTAATTATATTCAGAAAGTTTTGTTGCTTCCGGATAGCCGATTTCCCAAAATATTAGCTCAGGAAATGATCGCAAAAGAATTATTTTGGTATAGAGGGCTCAAAGATTTGGGTATAAAATATAATTGGGAATTTCAGTCTTATTTTAAGGAAGGCAACAAAATTAGTTTGGACGAATTTGTGTGTAGTACAAAGGAAGAATTTAGAAATAGCATGATGGTAAGGGCCCATAATTCCACCTTTCATTCCTTGTGTAGGAATATATACAAGATCATATGCCATTTTCCAAAATATTATTCCTCCAAAGGTGCAGTCACCTTCCCGCAATCCACTTCCAGCTATCTCCTCTCTTATGTCCTCTACCCACCTTCTCGTAGGTCTTCCTCTCTTTCTTCGAGCTTGAGGTGTGAATATAAAAACTTTGTTTGGGCCATCTATCATCATCCATTCTCATGAAATGGCCACTGAAGTCTTCGGATATCAAGATCCTGGTGAATATTTTCTTTTTTATTAACTGGAACCTAATTTCTTCATTCTGTACTTTTTGTAGCCGGGAGAGTTTACAGTAACCGGGACATGTTGTTGTGAGGGAAGAAGGCGGAACTATTCCCGAAGGCAAACCAACCAACTTCCTCCCACAGAACAGATACACTGGGGCCTCTACTATCATCATCGCAAAACCTCGACCACCACGAAACCTTTCCTCAACTCGTGAGCGCGGAGACAGAACTCCGCCGGGCTGGCTCACGATCCCATGGTACCATTTTGTAGAGGGAACAAGTCCCCTACTTGAAGGCCTAGAATGGTCACTGGCCCGGCCAAAGACAAGCCTACGGATTTACCACAACCTCAAGCTGGACAGTTTACAATTTCTCCGAAAAATCCTCCTCCATTTCTTTGTTAATGGTGGCTTTTTTGTGCAAACTTCACATCCGTAGAGAGAATCGCTCATTACGAGGAAGAGCGAATCCTCTTCTTAGTTTGGAGACTCACTTCTTTGCTCCACAATAAGGAAATAAACATACAAATCTTCTTTTTCTCGTGAGTAATTTTCGTCCCCATATCTCGATTAGTGGTGCCCTCTTCTGAGAGCCAAACCCTAAGATATTTAAACGATGTGCTATGGGGTAATATCAAATCATCGATTTGCAATTCATCTGTATTCGCGTTAAAAGACATATATTACGTTTTTTCTGCTAACAATTAACC
This sequence comes from Triatoma infestans, assembly GCA_011037195.1. Taxonomy (NCBI): domain Eukaryota; kingdom Metazoa; phylum Arthropoda; class Insecta; order Hemiptera; family Reduviidae; genus Triatoma; species Triatoma infestans. The sequence continues at coordinate 253,359 of JAAEAF010003361.1, read as the reverse complement.
CATTAGTTAAGTAAAGCTATAAGTTTCTGCATCATATACGAAATATCTTCTTCATCTGGTGCGATCACCAATAGGGTCACCGTGAATTGGAGCGTATACAAAATGTCGTTTTGCACACTGACTTCCATACCCTGCATTTTTTCTTCCACTCTTTTAATGCAAATTCAATATAATGATAAAACATTATTGGAGAAAAAGGACATCTCTGTTTGAGGGTTTTCTTTGCAGGGAAAAAGAAGTAACATGTGTTCCTAATTTTATGCTGGCCTGGGCATCTTTGTAGCAACTTCTAATGGCACGCATGAGATACTCACTTATTCCCGCTTCTTGTTGGCTTCCCACAATTTCACACATGGCACCATGTCAAAAGCCTTAAATAGATCTATAAAAACCATGTGGAACTCATTGCGGCAGGCTCCTTTTTTTTCTATTTGCTGAAGACAAAATATGTGGTCTAAGACATTTACCCGCTTTGAATCCAGCTTGTTCTTTGACCTTTCATACTCCTTTTCTAAAATACCTCTCAGAATCCTTCCGAACCTTCATGTTACTTGTGACGGTTATTCCACGATAGTTAGAGCGTTTAATTAATTAATGTTAAATATATATAATATATATATATAAATGACAAATGGATCACAAGTATAAAGTATACAAGTCAAATACATACAATTCCTAGTTTTTCTGAAGATCTCGTTTTCCAAAGTCTTATATTCATTTCGTCAGAAGCACTTAATATATATTTATCATCTAAAGACCACAATACATTTGTAATTCTTTGCATTCTCTTCGTATGATAAACATCTCTTGAAAATGTCTAAAACAGAAATGACTTGAATTAGTGCAAATTATATGTTGACGTTTAAATTTTTTTATTAAAACTACTTTAATATTGTTTTACTTTAATTAGTATATATTTAATATATATATTTTATTAGTTATATATAGAATATACTAAGATATATCTAATACAAATTCAAGGATCTTCAAAATATGTATATCTGGTGAAAATCAATTTGATATGTATACATTATTTTTGAAAATCCCTAAATTTGAAAATAGAATTTTTACAGACTATGTGAATTACGTGAACAAATGATCTTAAAAACGAAAAAAATTGAATGAAGCTCATATTCTGCTTAGGTATCACATCACATTCGACACGAGGATTTCGGTCAAAATCCGACAACTAGTTTCGCGATTGGAGTCTTCAACGTTTTTTTCCTTAAACTTCGCTTGCTTAAGTACTTAGGTAAAGATATAAGAATGACTGTACCTTATTTACTTGATAAATCCTTAATGTTCTATCGTAGCTACCAGAAACAAATTCTAAACCAGTTGGAGCATAATCAACACTGATTACTGCGGAAATATGTCCTTTATGTTTGGCCACTGCTATAGCCATTTTTCTTGTATCAAAGGTGTACAAGCTAAAACAATGTAAGAAAAAAAGGAACTTAATAATCGATCAAAAAGTGATAATTCTATAAGAATGATCACTTTGCTGATGCAATTGTAATAAATTTTGTTTTCATTAAAGGAATACTATTTCATTTGAAAATGAAACAAAGAGTGTATAAGATTCAATAAACAAACTGTATCAGGGAACAATCCATGTGTAAAGAATTGTCGATAATGTGAATGATGGTTCGGACTTGACCATAGAATGCTATTTAAAAGATTATTCCTTCTAGTGTTTTAGCCAAAATTTAAAAACACACATTAGAATTAGAATTAAATATGTTGCCAAATTTCCGAGTTTGAGGAAAATCGATTGACCAGAAGTTGGTTTTTACCAACACTTTTTTCAGTTTTCTGCGGTTTTTTTTTTTTTTTTTTTAGAACTAATAAGTTTTGAAATTTTTTTCAGAGAAAGTTCATTTAAAGAAGTTTAGGGGAGAGGTTTAAATTTAGATTCTCCCAGTGATATAAAAAAATGAAGACAAGTAAACATTTAGTAAAAATTATAAGTTGGAAGAAAATTTGTCACTTAAATCTGTGCAAACTGTAGTAAGAAAAAGTCGTGTGAGAGTTTCACACCAGATTTCTGTCTTATTTAAATATTTTGTCGATATCACAAGCAAACACACACCCACACACATATACACGAGAGCGAGAGAGAGGGAGGATAATTAATTAAAAAAAAAAAATCAGACGGTTCTTTGAAATTATAGTTGCAACATGCGTAGAATACGTTTTACGTTTTTCATCCCCAACCCAAACCCCCCCATTACTCACTCACCCGCGACGAGAAAACGTTCGTTCGCATTTTCATGTGAGAAACGTACCCTTTTTACGAAATAGATGCCTCCCAAAAAACGTGTTCTACGTTAAAATTATTCAGACTCTACTTCAATAGATGTTTCCAGTGAAAAATCGCTTTAGAAAAATTGACATGTTCGCAGCAATACTTAATTTTTTAGCAGAAAAAGAAAATAAAAAGAATTATTTTTTTTATATCTACTAAAAAGTAAAATAGGCTACTTGTAATCTTCATTAGCTAATGTATAGGTAAATGCTTCCATTGGATTCCAGGCCACTTGATTTGATCTCATTGCAAGGATCATTTTCCGAACTGGGCCAACTTCCCTAGTATCATAAAATGTTACACTTCTGTCATTAGCGCATATAACTGGAAATAAAGAAGAAAACATATTAGTTATTTCAATTAGTCAAAATATTTTCAGAAAAGTCGGTAGATAAACACATTGGAAAAAAAAAAATTATCTAATCTCAGAAGGTAATAAAATTTATATATGGCCATATAAGAATAAATGAAGTACAGAAAGGAGGTCAAACTAACAAAATCAATAGTAATCCAACTTTTGATGTTTATATGTTATTACTTTCCACATAAAAATACCCGACTCTTTCTTCTTCGTAAAATACTTTTTCATACAAAATCTGAAAATAAACTTGAAAAAAAATGTTTTAATAACATAGCGATCTTTTACAAAAATTTAATTTAAAAAAAAAAACAGTTGATTTAACTATTTCTCAAATTAATCACCAAGAATTTCTAAATATCCAATAGAGCGGAATTTACATAATTTGAATACGTGAATTATATTTATATTTTGTAATTCGGAAGCAGAAGGCCATCAACAGATTAATTTCGTGATAAATTGTCTGCTTTTTGATCAAAATATGGGACAAAAGTAAAAATAAATGAAGAAATAATAAACATAAAAATTCAAAAAATAGATAAGTTTATTATTTTATATACGAATATATAAAGTAAGTAGTAATATATAAAGTAAGTTTTTTTTAGTAAATAAGGTATACTAAAAAAAATTAAGAAGTTATATTCTATTTTATAAATAAGTGAATATATTAGCTTTACTATTATAATTTATTCTATCGGAGCTGTTGTTATTCATCCTTTCAGTATTTACCTAAGCAATATGGGCCCAGAGGGTCTTTGGATAGCATAGGAATTGGTCCCTCCCCACAAACAAACAAAATTTGTAAAAATTCATTTTTGACACTCAGAAGATATTTATTGCTTTGTTTAAATTACTATTTTATATCTGGCTGGCCCATTACAATTTAATTTTTTTTTTTTATATAACCAATAAACATAGTACTGTTTTTACATAATTTTTTTTTTTGGCTTCAAGTTATTGTTTACAATCATTAATTTACATTACTTCCGAGACCATGTTTGATCAAAAAGACATAATTACTTATTTTAATATTACAATAATTTCTTTAGGTTTTCTTAACTGAGCTTTCTCCGAAAAAGTTGTTTTTTTTTGTTTTGTTTTTTACGCGAATCCGTTATTATTATTATTCTTTATCATGGTTTAGAAAAAGTTTTGTAACGAAACTCATAAAACAAAAATCGTGATACTATTAGGCCAGAACAGAATCTGAATCTTTTAAGAAAAAAATCAATAAATCTTTCTGTGTAAGAAAATAAAACTTCACTGAAATTTATTTAAATAAAAAATACAGCTTTATTTGTTTTATGCTTATGTTTTTACTACAGCTTTTTCATTTTTTATATGATTTTTTATTTAAGGTTTTTCTTTGAATGCGATATAAGTATTTCTATAAAGTATTTCCCTTTTTATCGATAAATTGTTAAGAGGCTTATCAAATTCAGTAACACCTAAACATGTATGGATAAGTACATTGAAAACGTTTATTAGGTTGTGAGATTTAAACCCAATAAATACATATCAATAAATAAGTACATCCCCCCAGAAGTGATTCGGTCTCCTCTGCAAGATCTAACAAATAAGGAAACTCTAAAAAAGGTAAAGCTAAACCCATGGAATTCTATAGGATCGTAGCATATAATATATGTGGCATAAAAAATAAATTTTTCAACTTGGAATTTTATAGTTTTTGCAAAATTTTGAAATTTTCATATTATTCGAAACATTTTTAATTGACGAAAATACTTTAAGATTTTTAAAAATTGGTGTAATGGTTATGAACTAAGATTCCTTTCTGCGGTTAAAACTTCAACTTATGGTAGGGCTAACGGTAGTTGTATTCTTGGTTTTAAGAAAGAATTGATTCGCCAAAAATTTATGTAAATTTGTAAATCATGCATTGATTGAAGTTATGGAACTAACTATTATTATATTGTCCAATTTATTTAAACTGCAACCATTGGTTAGACGATTTTCAATCCCTGCATGATCTGATTGCGAACAACTGTGATCTTGGATATATATTAATAGGCACTTCAATAGTAGAATGGGCGAATCCCAAATTATCCCAGAGCCGCTAACTGCTGATGTAGATTGTTTATATTCCAATAGAAATTCTAAAGACTAAGTTCTTAGTTCTAATGGGAAGCACCTTCTATCACTTTTTGAAGATTTTAATTTAATTCTATTAAATAGGCGGATTAGAGGTGATACTTGTGGAGAATTTACATTTATTAGCCCAGTATGTTCTTCGATAATCGATCTATGCGCGGTCTCTGTTGCCATACCTGACCGCCTTTGAAGTTTGTTTGCAGTTTTTCTTTAATTTACCCATTACTTTAAAAATCTCAACCGGTATTAAATTTAATGATAATATGTCTCTGTTACCCAAACTGAAATGGATCCTTATTTAAAAAAATGCGTTTCAAAATTATGTATAGAAAAATTTAGAAAAATATGATCTGAAAGAAGTTTGCCCAGTATTAGGTTTACATTAACTTACTGATTTAATAAGTAAATTTGCTCATAAAAATAACATGGTACACCAAGATAAATCTGCTAAAAGCTATAAACAAGTTTGGTATGATGGAGAATGCGCTAAGGCGAGGGTGTATGTGTTTAGCTTATTGAAAATATACAGGAGAACAAATTCTAATGCAATAAAAAATATGTACTTAAAAGCAACAACAAATTATAAGGCTCTCTGTAATGGCAAGAAAAAACAATATATTGACAATGCAATCTGTAAATTAAATAATGTTATGGATGTTAAAGAGTTTTGGAATTCAGTTCGATTTTTCAAATTGAAAGATTTTCAAACCGATAGTAGTATAACTGCAGGAGAATGGGTTTCCCATTTTAAAACTTTACAGAACCCTCCACTAAACGCTATAAGAATAAATTATGCGGAGCCTTACAAAGAAAATATCGTATTAGATGCTCCTTTTTCAGAGTCGGAGCTTATTGCTGTTCTAAGTAGAGCTAAAGATAAGAAGGCGCCGAGTACTGATCGGATCCCTTTTGAATTTTTCAAACACGCTCCGCAAATATTTCTAGAAAAGCCTCTCTTTTTAATTAATAAATTCTACGATACAGGCAGAATCCCTGACAAGTTCAAAGACTCTTTAATATTTCCAGTGTATAAAAAAGGCAGTACTAGTGAGGTGACCAATTACAGAGGGATTTCTTTTAGTAACACTGCAGGCAAATTATTCACCGGGCTATTGCTGTCTAGACTGGAACTTTGGGAAAAAGAGCATGCTGTTCTAGGCAAATATCAGACGGGCTTTAGGAGGGCGTACTCTACAGTCAATAATGTATTTACTTTGATGAGTATTGTAAATATTATATTGAGTCGTAAACGTCAGAAAGTTTATGCCTTCTTTATAAACCTGTCTGTTGCATTTGATTATGTGGATCGCTTTGCCCTTTTCTAAAAACTGTCCGTGATAGGGGTTTCCTCCAAAATGTTAAGAACTTTAAAACATTATTATACAGATACTCATGCATCTGTCTGGTGCCAGAGAGAGATCTCTGATACTTTTGAAACTTGTATGGGTGTAAAACAAGGTTGCCCGCTGAGCCCTCTTCTCTTCTCATTTTTCATAAATGATATGGCGGACTGCATTGAGGGCGGTATTAGAGTGCAGCATATTAAAATAAAAATGCTAGCTTACGTGGACGATGTTATGCTCGCCTCAGATAGAGTCAGCCTTCAGAGTATGATCAATTCAGTAGAAAATTACTGTAAAACATTGAATTTGGAGTAAACCTGAAGAGTCTGCAATAGTCGTGTTCAGAAATGGGGGGAAGACCTGGCAGAGGCGAAAAGTGGTATTTTAAAAATGAGCCTAAAGTTACCAAACAATATAAATACTTGGGGGTTACATTATCGTCAAACTTGTCCTTAGAATCTCATTTTAAGGAGAGAATTGAACACTCAAAATTTGCAGTAAGTGCCTTTAACAGAATTATATTCAACAAACACATTGTCTTTTCTTCCAAACTTAGTATATTTTATGCAGTGTCGAGATCGATAATTTGTTATGCTGCTTGGGGATGTAGGATGTATCAAGCGTTAGAAATCTGTATAAAAGGTTTTGTTAAAAAGTGTTTTAGCTTGCCTCGTAATACGCCTGATTTTATCTTGTACTTGGAAACTGACGTTCTACCCATTTTGTACATACTATTAAACTCCTCCTCAAGTATGTAAACAGATGTTTTCATTTACTACAGTCTAGGTACCCTAATATGTTAGTTAATGAAATAGTCAACAGGAAGGTGTTTTGGTATAAAGACTGGCAATAATTTTGTGCTAATTATGTATTGATTTCAATTTATATATTGAGAGAAAAATTAAATTAAATGAAATATTAAATAGGGGGAAATCCAAAATGTTAAATGATTATAAATGTAAATCTGTTAACAATGAGAATCATACTCTGTTCAAATATTTAGAAAAAAATAATTTTATTCATTGCATTGATAGTCAATCTGCTAGTTGGATATTAAAAGTAAGAAGAGATTTGCTATATTTAAATAGATACCGCTTCGGTAAAGCCAGGAAATTGTGTTCTCTCTGTGACAGGCGGGAAAATGAAGATGTTTACCATTTCATTGCGATATGCCCGAATACTAGCAGAGTTTAGGGTTCTCTATTTTAATGTAAATAAATTAACTTATAAAGAATTTATTGATTTTCTTAATGGCAAGGATTGGCGAAGAGTTGTTAATTATTGTAAATTCTCCTGGCAGTATAGGTTCTCCTTGATTCAAGAATTTAATTTCTAGTTATTTAGAGCAAAAAGTATATATTAATTTTTGTTTATTAATTAGCTTTTTGTTTTTGTTTTGTTATTTTCTTTCACATTACCATGAAGTATTAGTTTATTTACTAGAAGTAGACTTTTATTTATTTGTCACTATTGTTATCAGTATTTTGTTTACTTTTTTATTTTTGAAATAAGTTTCAATTTACACACTTTGTAGAATGTCAACCTCAGACGGTCAGCTGACCATGAGAATGTGGGTTATTAGGTCTTTTTTTCATACTTCTGAATTTTTCATGTAAACTGTGTATATTATAAATAAATAACCATTTATTATTATTATTAATAATAAGTACATCCATAGATAATCTGAGGGAAGCATTTTTCTAAGCTGCAGATCTAGAAATATGAAGAAATTGAAAGTGAAGAAATGAATGAGAATAAACCTAGATTGAGAGAGGAACTATTTTTACGCCTGATTTTTGTCACTATGTTCTATGGGTGGCGGGACACGATCAAAATTGAAGGGAAGTATATTTTAAATAATTTATTTCCTAAAAGATTATAATATGTGTTCCCAGACGAGATTTTGAAAAGAAAAGAAGTGAAACTTCTTATTACTGTTTAGAGAAAGTTTCCGTTCATTCAGCTTCAAACGCTCTATTTGATCTAATTTGGAAATTAATCAATGATATTTTATCTTTTTTTCTGTGTATTGTTTAGATTGATTGAAAACAAAAGGTTTAATATTTGTTTAAAAATCGACCGGCACTAGCTTATGAATATCAAATAATAAGTTCTAAATATCAATAAAAAAAATTCAATTACTTTATACAAACATACGGCGAATATATCAAACTAACTCAATAATGTCTAAATACGAAAAGGAAGGAAATAATAGAAAAAATGACACAAACCTAGTAAATGTGGTTCGACTAAGTTGAACGCAATGTGGTAAGCACTGTCAGCACCCCACTGAAATGAACGTATAGGCTCATTTCGAGATTCTTCCCAAAGCTGGCAAACTTCCCCACATGTTGCGAATTGTGACGTTTTATTATTGTATGATATTCCATTTAATAAAGTCTATAAGTGAAATGTTTAAAAATTATTTTTAATAAAAGTTAACGAGATGGATAAAACTTATTCGTTAATACACATGTCATCAATTATATTTTGATACTTTAGAATATTACCTTTGATATAATCGTGTTTATTGGTAAATCTTTCCCACCTAAACCTGGAGGTTCAGTATTCCAAGTTTTCAAAGTTTTATCATCACCAATAGTTATAAATCTCAGGCTATCGTTTGTAAAAGCAATGCCCCTTACGTATCCATCATGTGCTTGCACTTGTCGGATACATTTTCTCTTAGCCAAGTTCCACAATCTAACCTTAAATGCATACACAATAATAAGAATCAACATAATTAATAATGAATGACAAAATTATCATGAAGTTACTAAAAAATATTAAATAATACTTCTCCATCAAACGATCCACTTCCTGTTATTGACAGACTTTTTGGATGTTTACACAAAACAGAAATTCCTTCTATATGACCATCTAAACTACCTAGAAATGGCTTGGCAAATACTCTATCAAGTTTCACAGCATTTAAAGCCCGGACATATTCTCTAGGTGCCTCAAAGGGATGAAGAGCTGGATTAAAGTTCCGTGGCACTAGAAATGAAAAGGGGCAAATTATCTTTATCATCGGCTACAGCACTTTAAGAGTAAAATAAACGATTTCTTAGAAAAAGACGACCCAACTCTTAAATTCGTCCTGAGTATAAGTATAACATAAACGAAAAAATAGTGAAGCAGATGAAAATATAAGCACGATATTCACCAGAGGGTTAACAGGTTTAACAAGTAATGACATGGTAAATGTCTCCCTTAAAGAAAGTGAGATTTGTCAAGAAGAAAAGCCATGTTTGTTCTAACTAATTCATTTTTACCAAATTAACATCTTCTGATGAAAGAAAGTTATTCCATTCTACTTGCCTTTATGAATATCTCTCTTTGTTTCTCGTAAATAATCATCTGGGTTTCTAGATAATATTTTAACTTTCATTATAGCAGAAATTCACGACTCAACACAAATTCAGGCATAATAACCCTCAAGAATAAAAACCTTCCGAATAGTCGCTAGAAGGTGCCCACCACACATGTAGTTCACTTACTTAAGCGGAGGTTACTATTCTCACAGCTGATCACGCCATAATGATCAATGTCTACTTTGAAAAACAGACAGTTTGCACTTACTAAATTTGCATTTTCCTTAAGAAATTAGTTAAAAAATAACTGAAAATAAGTATCAAATTGTCTTGGAAAAGTGTCATTTATATACAGTTATTCTAATAAAAAGTAAAAATTGATAATAACATTTAAATTCAATAATTACCCAATTAAAATTGGTATTTTAAAATGTGATATTTCTAAAATTTCTCTGAAAAAGTTTACATTTTAACTAAATTTTTTTCACATAAGCTTTGTTAAATATAATGAGCTTATTGACAAATTGTGTGAGAAGCAAAAAGAACGAACGTGGCGCTGGTTAGAAAGAGGAGGGGTCAGCCATTCTTAGAGCTGTACAGGGCCCCTTGTTTTAGCTGTGTTTACTAATGTGATAGTTGTTATTTATCGGTAATTGGTGTCTAGAAGATTTTTTTTTAAAAATACAATGTCCTCTTCCGGAGATTTCGGAAATCCTTTGCGAAAATTTAAACTTGTATTCTTAGGAGAACAGAGTGGTGAGTGGTACTCTTGACATATTAACTTTCATTGCAGTCCTCAATGGAAAAAAAATATATTTCCTTTTCTTACATTATTTATTTTAAAAATCTTTATATTTTAGTTGCCTTTGTTTACGTTTAATGTAAGTAATTACTTATTCTTCCTTTCAGTATCTACCTTCGCCTGCCTAATAAATTTTTATCCTTACATTCATATGATTGATCAGTAGTGAGTTACAGTAACAGATTTCATGTAGTTATTTTGGTTTTTTAGAAGTATATTCTTCAGACTATTACTGTTACTGGATAAAATATATATTAGAGCTTTTTTTTTTGGTAATTCTTTAGTTCATGGAAGGTGTTCAACTGAAAATGAGTTCAGGCTTCAAAGCCAGTAATTTTTTTGGCACTTTGAAAAGATATATTATAACTGGATAATAAATATAGGTAGGGGCTAAATTCTTTCCAGAATATTTATAAATTTTATTTTTTTAGGTCAGACTAGAAATGATAATTTTGGTGTGAAAAATCACACATTCTCATTAATTTGCCTGGGAGAATGCCCTAATTTTTGAATCCCTTATATTTATTGCTCAAGGTGATATTTACTTTAAATTAGTCTGTTTATTTTAAAAAGGTATTTTTTTGAAGGTGACTTGTATGTACTTAGAAGAAGAGATAGCGATAATTTCAAGTAACACTTGAAAGTATTTTATTGTTCAATTATTTTTTATTTAAGAACTTTTGCTATTTTCAAGTACTGAATTGTAATGATAATAGGCGTAGAAGGTCCTACAAAACATTGAAGGTCTTTATCATTTAACCGTTACATAGCTATTCTAGATTTATTGCTTGCATAGGTGCATTATGCAAGTGTGGAAAGTAAACTGGTTACACTTTTAAAAATTGCCTCTTTTAAATTCTCTCAACTCTTTCCGGTATTTATCATTTAAACGAAAAGTCTAAATATATTGCATCTTAAAATGAGAACGAGGTAAAACCTGAAAGGAGAATATTTTATTTAAAAGTTGCATTTTAACAGAATTAACATTTATGATTCTTAGGAATTAGTTTATTACGATATTTAATTATCAAGTTTTATGTTTATTTTAGTTGGAAAGACGTCTCTAATTACAAGGTTTATGTACGATAGCTTTGATAATACCTATCAGGTCAGTGTAACCATATAATTTTGTTTTTTAGTAATTTTTTTTTTCTAAATTAACCTTATTTTTTCATTGTTCTAAATACTTCAGGCGACTATAGGAATCGATTTTTTGTCGAAAACAATGTACTTAGAAGATAGAACGGTATGTTCATTAAAAAATATTTGTTTTAATTATTTACTGTATTAAAAAAAATGAATAAATTGTTTTTATTCTTTTATTGCATTTAGGTAAGGTTACAGTTGTGGGATACTGCTGGACAAGAGAGGTTTAGAAGTCTGATTCCATCTTATATAAGGGACTCAACAGTAGCCGTTGTTGTTTATGACATTACGAGTGAGTCATCTTTTTCTTTCTGGTTAATGCCTTCTTCCTACTTAGCTAAAACCCTCTTACTTAATATCATTAATTTTAGACTTTTTTCACATAAATTCCGTGATTATTTTCATCACTGATCTCTCCGCATTTAAAATAGTTATTTGTTTTTTTCTTATCATTTATTCTAAATAGAAAAAAATATTGGGATCCTTAGTCACAAATGAATATGTTCTGTTGAATTGCGATTTAGTTTGTTTAAAATGATTAAAAATAAAAAATCGAATTTATTTTGTGTGACAGATTGATTTAATTGGAGGTCACATAGGTAGAAATAATTGATAAATTAGCAGATCCACGAAACGATTGTGGTTTCATTGGATATATTGGTTGATGAATTTGATATAGAACTAATGTTAATAGATCAGAATAAATAGGCCTTTCAAATTTAATTCATTTTGTTGTTTAATGATAGTTATTTTTATTGATCTGTCTTTACTTGTTTAAAAAAGCTGTTTCATTTTATTATATAGATAATATTCCCCCTATCTCCTAGCGCCTCCAGTGCCCAACCCCTCTTCCCACATAACATTCTCAAGAAATAAAATTCTGTGTCAAATGGTACAAACCGCATGAAAATTGTCCAGCCAGTTTTTGTGAATTGCAATATTAATGCATTTCACAAAAACGTTACACAAAATAGCTTACTATTTTGTATATATAGAATAGATAAACATTTTTAATGACAACAATTTTCAATGGGCGTTCACCCATCATCAGAATGTTTTGTCAAAACAGAGTGATAGAGTAGACTTGCACAGAGCAAACACAGTTGATACACTCAAGCGTATTTGTGAGTGTATCAACTGTGTTTGCTCTGTGCAAGTCTGTGTTATTACACTGTTCAACAAAAATATCTGATGATGGGCGAACGCCCGAAATCGGTCGATGACCTCAAAATGAAGCAGGCTATCACGGAAAATGTCTGATGCTTTCCAACTCTACGGAACCAACCACCACAACATTTATTACCATTTTATTGGTATTTTATGTTTCTTTATTGTGGTCTTCTACTGCTGACGGATCTCTGTTCTGAAGATGTCCATTCTATTTTTTCATTTTTTTTTGTTTTTGTTTTTTGTTCATAAGACTATAATTTTTATTGAAAACATGAGGAAACTTTGTATAGATTATTGTATACTTTTATTGAAAAAGATATCCGAGTTGTTAAAATCCATAAAAATTAATCATATACTAAGTATAAATTATTTATTATAAATTTCATGGAATCTTAGTTCTGTTATAATTTATCTATAGAAATAAAACTTTGCCTGTATATCGCTTTTACTTGCTCAATGTATGCTACCTGAGAAGCTAGTAAATAAAAAATTATCTGCAAATGCAGAATTATTTTAATATTTCTATTAGAGTGGTTGGTTGGATGTAGGACCTTACAGAATTTAGCTCTGACTGCGATGATTTTGTTTTATAAATAAAGTATATCTCTCAAAAGATTTTCATACTTTGCACAGTAATGTAAGTAGAGAGTAAATGAAAATTCTTCATGTGCAATTTTTTAAAGAGAATCAAAATATCTTTAAATCTTTTAGTAAAATATCTTTTCACGTTTTTTGAAAAGAAGTCTTTTTACAGAAAACATGCCTGAAAGATTTCTAAGAGAAATGGAAATCTCTTCCAGATGAATTCATTCATTAATGTAGGAACTTAAATAGCAGATCAATTAGTTTTGCAGATCAAAAAGGAGATACTACCAGTATTTGGTGTCATTTAACTTTGCATTTCATTAACATTGACTTTGCCCTTCAATCTTCCCTTTTCCCTTTTTTGTAGAAATGAAATCCTAGTTTTGCTCTTTTTCGAATAGATGGTGGACCCGTAAATATACTATTAGAATTGATCAGACTTTTTTATTATACGATAATCTGCTTTCATTTAGTAGTGATTAACGGTTTTTGGGCGTTCGTCTAGCCAGGAAGTATGAGATCCTTGACTGACAATATGAAATCAGGGGACATTGATCTAAGAGGAAGTTTTGCAAACTTGTCAAATTTTCGAAATTGAATTTTCGTCGAAAATACGTATTTTAGGGTCCCTTGAGAACGAAAAAAAACGAACGATATGTGTATTCTTTTTAAACAAAATAAGTCAAAAAGAAAAATCCAATATATACCGTTTAGGTATCACCACCGATACTTTGACAAGAAAGTTTGATCAAAATCATTCAAAAATTCGAAAATGCTTGCAACTTAACGTTACTTTAAACGTAAAATGTTAACTTTACAGGTATAAACAAATCACGTTTATTTTGAACATTTGTCCGAAATAATAGTTTTAAGGTATTTCTGGGAAATCAGTAAGTTAAGTTTCAACATTAAACTGCTATCTCAGGTTTTATTGTGGGCGACAGTGGGCGCAGTATTCAGTATATTACTTTGTATATCCATCATCCCTAATTATATGTAATTAGTATTTAGTAAAAATTTCTGAGGATGAACAAAATTGACCAGTTAGAACTGTACAGATCAATTTATTGCTTTAAATTATTACAGTTATATAAGCAAAGAGAAATATAATAATTGCAGTAAGAGAAAATGGTATTTGGTGTTTCACACAGATTTTTTTTAACATTATTATTTTTCCTATCTAAAAGTAAATCAGAAGTAAACTAGTATAAGAGTGCATATAGAATGTAATAAATATCAAAGTGGCTTATTATGTCATGTTTGATAAACCGGATTTTTCACTTTCTCCAGACCTTACAATTTTTCTAAATTGACTGTACCCAGGAGTGTTTATAACAAAGCACTTTCAAATTTATAAGTAACATTTTTACTTTCTCATTTTACTTATTTGCGATTGAACAAAATTTTCGAAATTAAGTTCTGTAGAAATGGGTCTTTCGATATTCCGATGGCCTGAAAAGAAAAAAAAAACAAACAAATAAGTGATGCTGTATATGTACAAATGCAGATGTGTGTGTGTGAGAGAAAGCAAAATATCTCTAAAACAAAAAATTGCATGAAGCATTAACTAACTTCTACTATCGTCCGTTTAGGTATATGCAACTTCGGAAATGTAACTTTACTTGATCTTATTTTTTTTAATTTGATTTTTGTGCCATATTTATTTTCTAATGATTTTCTTCAAACTTCACGTCATTATTACACACACATACACACAGAGTTCTATCACGTTTATTTGAAATATTTTTTTTTTTTTTTTTTATGTTTTCAGGAAAAGTGATTTTTAAGGTAATAAGAGGAACTGCAATATCAACTTGCTATTCCAAGTTTACAGACTATCATTTGACTGTATAAACGATTTTACCAAATAGATATTAGAATTTTTCGCTATTCCCTCAAAAGCAGCTTAACGATTAAACTTGGAATACTGATAACACATATACAAAACTACTATTTTTATTTGAAACATCCTTTTTGGAAAAAGAGGTTTTAAAGAATTCTGGGGACAATGTTAGACTAAGCTGTCAGATATCGTTGGGGGATTGATTGATCGCCTGTGTACAACAATATAATCAATTTATGTAGGCTGCTCTATCCTGAGGACTAATGATTGAACAAACTGAACACCCACCACTTATATTTGCAAAGTTATAAGCTACTTTACTAAGTTTTTTTCGTTTAATCCTTGCTAACTTCAATCAGTTACATAAAATTGCTAATTTGAAGGTAAATTTGTCAGTTAGAATTTGTAATAAGGAAAAGTCATATGATTGTTTTAGACGATTATTACTGTTATTGTTATTATTATTAGTTTTCCACGATTTTCTGGGATACTATTCCACCGATTATTTTAAAAATTTTACACTTACTAATCATGTAAATGGATCATTCATTTATATTTGATTGTTTCTTGAAAAATGTATTTTACATATTTTGGCTCAGTTGTAAAGCTAAACTCTACCAATTACCAATGTTGTTCATTCCGCATAAATAATATTGATACAGTTATTGCGTATTTAAAAGTTAGAGTTAATAAAAAAAATTGACTGACTGATCATTTTTTATTTAAAAAAAAGAAGAAGACTAATTGTAATTAATATGTATGTATATTAATCTAATTAATTAATAATTAATTTAATTAAACATTATAGTGAATTAATTAACTTACATTCAATTTATGTTTATTGTATTTCACACTTATTTAAGCTGTGTCACACTCTCCACCCACTAATCTTATAAAAAAATCAATTTTGATTTATTGCCTTATCTATCTAGAATGTTGATTATATAATATCACAATAGACGAATAAATAAATTGTAACGATTTCTGACAACAATGGAATGATGTGATTAATGATCATTTCTCTCAAGGAAGAAAAAAAATGCTCATTAAGTTTTCTAGATGAGTTTTGTTACTGTCTCACAGAAAAACACACACACACACACATACATACATGCACATATTTATATGTATATATATTCGGTTTTGACCGAAAGCTCCTTATTGGATACTTGATGTCTGGCAAAATATAAAGCTCGAGCCTTCCTCCAATTTTTCTTGTTTGTTCTTGCACATAGTACATAGTGTACATAGTAAATGTAGTATGATAACTTTGGGTATTTATAGAAATAGTTTCTCCATTTTTGAAGGGAAAAGTGTCTTGATGTGAGATATGTAGAGAGAGCTTATTAATAATACATATGACAGATAAGCCTTGTGAAAAGCGGGAAGCACATGAAGGGAACACCAGTCGCTTACTGTCTGTCATACCTCCCCGAAAAAGGTTGCATGTCTAGCTGTTTTGAGCCGTACCTCGGTTACCCCTTAAGAAGAAATAGAACAAAATTAGTCCAAAATTAAATTTCAAAGCAGATTTGATTAAGCATTGTGGTAATCAACTAAAGAATCTTAGCTAATTTAACTGTTTCAAGATCACTATCTTCGGTAGATGAGCACAATTTCTTTCGATTTTTTTTTCTTATAAAAACCTAAATTGTGTGTTATGAGCATTTCTGAAAGATTAAATTCAACTTTTGTGCTTTCCTATTGCTCAAATTGTTTAAAAAAACACAGAAAGTCATACTTTTGTTAATTTTAATCACTGATATGGCCAGCTTTAATATTTATATTAAATATGAGAAATACCCATCTAAGGGCCAATGGCAAATTAGCTGTGCATAGTGATGATATCCAGACAACACTTTAAGTGGACACTTCAACTTTATTGAACCCGTCCCTCATACATGAGCATCTCTTAAGAGAGTATTTCTAGTATTACAATAGCATTATCTGTTCGGAATAAGTCTTTCATTAAAGAACCAATATCTTAGATCAGTTCTAAATGGGATTCTAGCGCCCCTTAGAAAATGAAAGTAAAAAGTATATCTTTTTTTTTTATTTTCAAAATTCAAAAACAATATGCAAACATAATAAAGAAGCATAAATAAAATAAACTGTTAATATTTAAATGCAATTCTAATATTTCTCATCTCTACTGCTAGAATCCTTATGCATTTGAATACGCTACTATTTTTATTGTACTGCTTTTGCTGTGTTTTTCACTTGAGTAGTCTTATAACATTTACGTTCTAATTTAGTACTATTTTATTATTCTATTGTAACAATTACAAAACGCTCTTTTAATATATTCTAATTGTTGTAAACACCTATTTATGTCTGTTAATAGATGCAAATTCATTTCATCAAACGTCAAAATGGATAGACGATGTTAGAACGGAACGAGGGAGCGATGTGATTATTATGCTTGTTGGGAACAAAACAGATCTCTCTGATAAACGTCAGGTATCTACTGAAGAAGGTGAACGTAAAGCGAAAGAGTTGAATGTTATGTTTATAGAGACTAGTGCAAAAGCAGGGTATAATGTAAAGCAGGTAAATTTAAAAATAATAATTCATCAATTTAATTATAACAAAAATTATTTGTTTGTTATAATAATAAAAAGAATAAAAAAGAATCTCATTGTCTTTTCTTTTTACAAGTTATTTCGGAGGGTAGCTGCTGCACTTCCAGGTATGGATTCACCAGAAAATAGGCCTCCCGAAGACAGTATCCTTTATTTGTTTAGGCAGCTTATAAGCTTCAAAGCTAGGCAATATTTAAGCACGAGCTTTTTAGTTTTTTTTTTGTTTTTTTTTTTTTGAAAATGCATGATACATTCTTCAAATTGCACATTTTTACCCTTTTTTTTGTAAGCTTGTTTTTTTTTCACCATACAGTTTTCATTTATTTTATTAGAAACTTCAATATTTCTGGATTTTAGGCCTTACTTTTAGACTTAAAAGTCGAAACGGAAATTTTATTATAACGGTTAAAAACAAAATGCGTTTTTAGCCAGTTATTATAAACATCATTTAAATCCTATTCTATTTAAATTTTTTTGTTGTGTGGTTTATTTTATTTTATTTTTTTTTTTTTTATTCCTTAACTCTATGATTTTTTCGCGTTTTTTTTTTTCAACAGTGCAAGAAATTATGCTTAAAGATGCACCAAATGAGGGAAATAATCCAGAAGCTGGTTGTATATGCTGATCTGCTTTACTCAGGCAATATCAACTCTGAATTGATAATATACCAATAGTAACCCTTGCTTTTAGCATAAAATGGCTGTTAAATGGCTCTTTTTTTAAATTATTATCATCCTTTATTGTCAAGGTGATTGCTGTTAACAATCTTTAGAAAAAAAAAAAGGAATTCGATTATCAGTCATTATAACAAAGGAAAATGAAATATGGGACCATAAATAGGAAAACTACTTTACATAACTTTGTACATTTCCGTTATCATAAAAAGCCTCTACAAGTGCTCTTCATTTTTTTTTTTTATCGAATGATGGAACGAAGGGGGGATTGTAAAATATGTTACTTTTTTTAAAATTTATTTTACTAATCTTGTTAATTTATTAAAAATAAATGTTAGGTATAAATACTTATATTTTTGTTTTAAATTCATTGGTCCATTTCAACCATTAATTAATTATAAATAATGAACCCTACTAAATTTTAAGAAAAAACAGATTTCTACATTAGTAACCATTAAAAAAATCAACCTAATCTGTTTTTCCAATGTACATAATTTTTTTTTTTGTATAAATTATGTAATTTATTTTTTTAGTACTTAAATAAAAAATAATATTCAATAATCTGTTACTATTTTTAGCAGCCATCTTATTTTTATAAAAAAAATATATACACATTTTGCGTTATTTATATGTTTTCCCCTTTTGCATGAATAAATTTTGGACTTGTATCTATAAAGAGGAGTTACTACCTCAATATATCTATGTGTTATTATATATTTTTATATTAATTATTGCATGGAAAAAAAAAAGCGAAACATATCTATTATTCTTACAGGTAAGTTTTTATAAATACAGTTGGTTTCAATAAATATAATCAAAATTGTTATTACTATTTTGCATGAATACTTGGCTCTTTGAACATTTTATTTTATATCTATAATGAAATGAATATTTAATTTTTTTTTTTTTTGAGAATGGATAATTGTTTTTTGTATAATATAATCAAGTTTAGATCAGTAAACTGAATTCAATGAAGATAAAAACACTTATCTCTTTAAAGAAATCTATATATTTTTGTTCAAAATAAATGTTGAAATTCTATAAATCTTCTTTTATTTGAAGCACTTCAAAAGTTAAGGGTTGATTGTTTTGTTGAAATTTTGGCCGTTGTTTGAAAGTTGAAAGACTTGAAAGTTGAATGGACACCGCACTTGGAATGTTACCCCATAGTTAGCGGCCTGGCCTGGCTTTTGATGCGAGGGTTTAGGATTCTAGAATTGTGAGCTAGTAGGGCCTCATTTCCAAGATCATGAGCAATGAGAAGCGCATCGTGCTGATCTCATGCTACCGAATAAAACTTGACCTAAGGAAGGCCTTTGGCTCTTCTCTCTTTGCCAAACGTTTAATTAAATTTTCAGTTTTAGTATACGCTATTAGTTATTAAGAATACTAGGAACAAATTAGCGTCTCTTTCTCCTATTGGTTTTGTCTCCGGGCAGTGTTCCCTCGTTACAGACAACACTAGGCTCTTAGGAAGAAAAAATCTAAGGGTAGCATCCCTGGACTCGAAACCGCTCCTCCGCATGGGAGTCCAGTATGCTAATCACCTAGCTTGTTCCCTTTCCTTTTCGACATTTAAAACAAGATGTTTCTGCCTAATGAACTACATTAGATATTGTTAAATTATCGTATACTTTAGAATTATATAACGTGTATTTCTAGTAATTACGGCGATTGATTTTGATGTAATATGCAAGAGAATCTCTCTCTTATATTCACTGTTCTATCTTCCCTCGATATGTGGCTCTTGGAGCGGAGGAAAGAATCGAAATAGACTAACTACACATCAATCGATATAAGGGAACCAACATGAAGTTTAGAATTCGTCAGCCAGAATATCCATTATATTAGGGTCCACCTCAATTAAAGGCAGTGTACTGACAAATATAAATTCGTCAACTTCAAATTAAGAACCGCGGTTGAATCAAAATGTACATGGCCAATTGATACCTATATCGTCTCTAATCCGAGCATCCATTTGCTAGGCACATGTCCCTCTCCTTGTTTCCCAGCAAATCTTTGGAAATTGTTTATTCTTTCAAATTATGTTATTATTTGAAACAATGTTTCTTTTCAGTCACAGTATTGAGTTGACTGTATGCCAGAGCATGTAGAATGTTGGCAACTTATGAGCGAGCGGTCAGTGTTCCTATTACTCTTAATGGCTAAAGCGGGTGCCCCAGTTCAGTGAGAGTTCAACAAGAGTTGGTATTAACTTTTGTTGCAAAGGCGATGATCGGTACTACAGTCTGATAGAAATAAAAATGCTTAAACAATTTCCCCTTTCCCAAAAGAAATCATCAATCAGGGTTTCGTTTAGAATTAAAAAGAAATATATTATTTTTTTACATATATGAAGGGCGTTTTTATTTTCTTTATCTCTCATTATATACGTGACTCCCAAGTTTTCTCTGTTAATAAACTTCTTTAATTTAGAAGTAGATTATCGGTGTTCAAATGCCTCTATTTGTTATGATGTGAATTTTCTTTTTAATTCTATTTTCGACAGTAAGTTACCTAAGTTGTTATATTCTTATTTTATTATATGTCATAATATTTTTTTTTTCTTATTTAGTTTATCTGTTTGTTTTATGTTTATTGGTATATGCTGCTTTATTACTTTTATCACTATGTCACCACCTCTTTAGTGATGGTGGTGGTAATATTTGCAAAAGGCAAACTTTTGTAATCGAGAAATTTGTTTTTTATTTGTATGTAGTAAATCCACATTCTATGGGAAATAGGAATGCTTTAACAACTGATTACTAAAAATTGCATGATGCTTTTACAAGTAAATAAAATAAAATAATATTTATTTTTGTGACACCTTAACACTTTTCTCAGCTGTTGATCTACAAACTCAACATTCGCCTCAAAACGACCAACAGGATTCAGAAGGTGGTTGCATGTGCTAATTTTGTTCTTTTGTTTGGATTATTTTATTTTTACACTCATGGCAGGCTGAAAAAAAAAAGTAATAAAACTCTGTAGTGTCCAAAACTGCCCACACACTCAAACACACAAAAAAAACATTTTATAGTGCTTTATTTCCGTCATTTTTTTAACCTGGCTACAAGAAAGAAATAAAAAAATTAAATTGTTTGTAATTTACAATATTTATTGTGACACTAAATTCTGCTATGAGGCGATTTAATAAAATATTATCTTTTTTTTTCTTTTCTTTTTTCTTTTTTTTTTTTTTTTGAAAGTAAGGGGAGCGATAGAATGTGTGAGAAACCAAAAATTAAAAAAAAGGAACATTCCAAAAAAAAAAAAAAAAAAATCGCATTTGTAATGCACAAATGTCAAAATGCCAATTATACTGCTAGCTCACAGAGATACTTTTCGCCACTAACTGTTTTAAAGAAATAAGTAGGTATGTTTTTATTGTTATTATTATTATTATTATTATTAAAATAAACAGACGTTATTGTGAAAAATGGTAATGCAGTGTGTAATATACGCCAGTAAAAAAATGAATACGTAAATTTGTAGTTACACTACCAAGCAAAAAGCAAATATTAAAACTTTTCCGCATTGTATTTTTTTTTTTTCCTACCATTTAATAGAGACTGGAATTTTATTAATTGCAATAAATAAAAATGGAATATTAAAGAATAAAAAATGGCCTATATTCAAATTTTACAGTCTCCGAACCCGTAAATTATTAACATTTTTCAACTTTTATTTGCTGATGTTTACAATTCATAAAAAGTAAAATAAATAAACAAAATTTAGTGGAAAAGTTGTATAAATTATGTTTTGAGTGATTATTATTATTATTATTATTATTAGTAAACAAATTTATTTAACATGCTCATTTGTATAATTTGAAAGTTAGCTATAATGTGGCTGCTGTGATCTATGTATTTAAACTGTTATTTATATTATAGATTGAAGGATTTTTCAGTATTTATTTATTACTTTGTTAAGAAAGAAAAACGTTTAAGTTTATTGTTAATTTTTTTTCTTTCTTTTATTTTTTCGCCTTAGCTCACTACCATACTTTGTAAAACTATCTTTTGCTGAATCATCTTTTTATTTAAATTTTTAAAAAATATAAGAATTAAAGAACCTGCGCGCTGATCGTGTTACACAAATTCACTTTTGTGGCATTTTAAGGAAAAAAAGTTTCATAAAACAATTATTTGGGTGCACGTCTGCAATATTCTCTTTTGTGAATCATGTGATTTTTAGAATAAATTACATTTGAACAGCTTAAAATGTTTATTATATGATTTATATATATTTTTTTCGTATTATCCATTCATAGCTCAATTAAATTATTGCCGTATATTTTTGTGTTTTTTTTTCTTCTTCATTTCAACATTGACTCTAGATATGTTGACAGGGTGGATACAATTACGTAATGGGTGATAGTCACAACGATCTGGACTATCACTAAGGACAATAGCAAACAATTAATAATACTTTTCAAAATCGACATTTACAGGCGACTGCTATGGTGTACCACATTGGATTAGGTAATCTACAGGCAACTTCCACTTGGAGCACTTGAAATTTCATTTTTATAGATTTAATATCAGGTCATCGTAATATGTTTTATATATAGCGAGTTGTTTGTCAAAGATAATAAGCAAGGCTCTGTATCTCTGTTGCAACTTGAACCATTATTCTATGAAAAGTTTATGAAAGTTCGAGTTATACTGTGAGAGATTAATTTCTTTCGTTTTTTTTTTTCAAAATACTGCACTGCACATGAATAGTGATCATAGCGTTACCTCTAATACGCGGAGGCCATGTCCTTTCAAAATAAAAAAATTATGTTTAAAACTTTCAATTATATACATATATAAGGGAAACGCCTAACATTAAAAAAATTGATATAGTAAACGTGTTAATATCGAATTCCCATTCGCCCCGTTTTCTCGGGACAATTCCCGAAATAATGCCCCATGTATATATATTTCTTCCAAATGGCCCACTTTTCAATAAGTGTAATTCTACTTTAGAAAAACGCCAGAAGTCAGATAGTAACTAATCGAAATACAAGTTTCAGCTTTCTGCGATTTCCAGTTTTTGAGTATGCTAATTACAAACAGTCAAAAGACCCAAAGCCGGATTTACGCATAAACTAGATAAACCATAGCTTAGGACCTCGCTTAGAAAGGGCTTACAAATTTTGTTAATAATTTATACATTCAAATTTTTATTTGAAAAATATTTAAGTTTTTTTCTGGCATTAAAATTGTGAATAAAACTTTTATCCAAAAATGAGAAATGAAAAATTTTTTGGCTTGGGGCCTCACTCAACCTGAATCCGGTTCTGCATAGACCATTTGCTGAAACCACCTTTTTCATACTCAGTAACCTTCAAAATATTTCCGATAAAAACTCTGATACTTGCAATATTTTCTCTTAAAGCGAAAGTAAAAATTTGTAAATTTTTTTTTTAAGTTCTTTGCATTGTCTGTGCCAAAATTATTTAGAATTGGAGGTTTTTCTCGCCCTTATAGACGTATATTTGCAGTTATCACAACTTGAAAATTTCTTTCCCTAAAAAAAGTTTGTTAATATAACAATAGTTTTAAATATAAATAATAGTTTTATATTTTAAAAGCTATTATTGCTGCAGTAATAAAATAAAACAAAAACAAATTAAGGAAGGCATGCCAAACGACTAATATTAGGGCATTTGGTCAGCAATTGCGTTTCGATCGGCGAGTGTTGCGGTATGTGAGCAAGGAACTTCGCTTTTACTCACTATGCCGAGACAACCCATTTGAACTCCATTGAAAATCGACGCTCCAAAAAATTGTACCTATTCTAACCAAAGCCAATTTATGAGTCAACCTAGAGGTTCACGGAAGCAGGAAATTTAATTTCTATTTTTGTAAGAATGATTGAAAATTATTTTTAAAAAATGAGCTGCACATAGTTCTACCAATTGCACACAAAAAAAATCAGTAGCATTCTTGCTGGCTTTACAATTTTCAATATAAAAACTTATGCTGACTGCTAGTCACACTTAACAATTTACAATAGCGGTAAAGAAAATAGAACAAAGTTATGTAAGTGGTAAATAAATCTGTTATACGGAAGTATGATGAGAAAGAGATCGGTTATTTAGTAAGAAGAATCTCATTTACTGTAGCCAGAGTTCAGTGAATTCGTTGATTAGAAAAACATACTCTTACTTTAAAAAGTCTTACTAAGTCTTAGCACTAAAAACTGAGTTAGTTTAATGTTAATCAGGTTGTTGCTATGGCAAAAGCCAACAGATTAGCTATATACAAGTGGAATAGAAATTATACCAGTCATCTTTCAGTAGGTCTAGATTCAGTGAAGAAGTTAGTTCCAGTCTTTATCAGAAAGTGCAGTGTATGAGAGTGTCTTTTTAAAAGTTAGAAGTACTTGAAATTATGCCATTTTTGAATAATAAATGGCTTTCAAAATGTATATTCATATTAAATCTTTCCTAGTAAAACTCATTTTTGAGCGCAAATTTCGTTTATGGTGAATGGATTTATTTTTCTTTAAATCAATTATTTTAATGAAATTGGCTTTTATCAAATTTATTTTAGTCTTTTATTTATAGCAGGGCAACACAGTGAATAAATTCTCATGCGATGTACAAATTTCAAAAATAATTTTCTTCGTTGCTTTGTTTGACGGAATCATATAAACTCCAGAAGGGTTTGGAACCCTGTCACATTCACTAAAACATAAAATTAAAAATAAAAACTTAACTTTCCAAAGCGCATTAACCATTCATTACTTGCTTTAAAAGAGTTTGAACTAGAAATTTGTAATTAATCCGATTTATCTTGAAGTTGCAATCACAAATTGAGTTTTGCATATCAGTTTCATTATCTTTATTTGCATTCTATTTTCAGCAACGCAATTAGAACCTGCAATATTCAAATATGCAATTAAAACAACAAATTTAAATAATGTATGCATTAAAATTGCACGAACATGCTATTATTGCTAAGGAGCTATGAAGCTCTTTCAGTATTTTAAGCTATAGTATTTTAATATTAAACGATTAAACAAATACTTCTGTCACGTGGAGTAGTACATCATGTATTTCTCTCTTAGGTCATTGGGTAATCTTATTTAAAACAGGTAATATTTTTATACCATAGGGAAGCAATTAACTTCAAATTATTATTATTATATCTTCTTTCTGGGTTCATGGTGCAACGTTTATATTTGTATCCCCAAAAATTCATTCTGTTAAACCTTGAATTCAAATTTGAAAAATTAAATGTATTGATAGTTTTGTATTGGCGATTAAAGCGCTCCTGGGGAAGGTGGCCTAAATCTATTGCAGCGTCAACTAAATAAAAAAAATAAAAAGTGCCAGTGCTATGATAAAGCAAGGGTTGTAGGGAGGAACCGTCTGTTTTGTACCTGAAAATTATGTTTAAATATAAATCCGATGGCTTTTTTTTTTTTGAAACAATTGTTTTAATGCGCTAATCATCAAAATGATCTGTTTTTTAATGCTTTTCGCTTGAAAACATACCAGAGTAAGTAGATTTTTGTCTCCAAATTCTGACATTGGTTTTTTTATTTCAGGTAAAGATATTTTTTATTGAATAAAATAAAGTTTAACAAATAAAAACAAACAAAAAAAATTATAAGAATCTGCAGATAACAAAAAATGTTTTTTCCTCTAAAACTCTCTACTTCAAAAGTTTCATATGTTTTAAATCATATACTATGTAATCATAATTGTGATGCTTTTGCAAATTTTTGCTATGTATATTTACGAAATTAATTTAATTATATCAGTGTGCAAATAATCAAAATTGAGGCTTGTTCTATAGGTTTTGACCTTAATGAAACTGTCAAAGAATGACCTGGAGCCTTCAGAATGGATATTGAATGCAATGGGTTCAGATTTAACTCTGACTTTGATTCTGGAAATTTAGGAAAAGTTGAGTTTGTTGGAGAATGTGGTAAGATTTTTCAAAGAATGAAAATAAACTTTTTGGAATAAATACAATATGTTTCAAAGTTGATTTATCATAATGCTATTTGTTAACCCTTAGATTACTCACTTGAAGAAAAAGCTTATGAATTCAATGTTTGGACCAGGCAAGATTGTGCTGGTACCGAATTTGTTAATGGAAATAGAACATGGTTTTATTTTGGAGTGACAGGTGGTTTTTAATTTGTGTATACAGCTTTTATTACTTGAGATTTTGCTTGTACAATTTACAATTTTGAATTCAAGTGTTTTGATTTCAACAATCGTCGATTTTTCTTTCATCTTGTCTCTTTGAATTGATGCTATTGAAATATTTTCTTTTAAAATTGCCGTGTGTTAAAGCTCTAAATAGGGGCTATGTTGTATAAAAACCATTAACTTTAGGCATTTTACGTTTCAGGTCCTCCCGAAGTATGCTTCATCAAACTAAACATAGTAATGAATAAGCAAAGTAAAATGTACGGCCAAGGCATGGCTCCAGTATACCGCGTACTTCCAGGACAGCCACAGTGGGAACGCATTAAAGAACGCCCTACATTCATGGTGGTGTTTTTAAATTTATATTATAAACATTCTTTTTTTCTTCTTATAGTTTAACATTATTTTTATTTTTTCTTTCGCTTTTTAGGGCACAAATGGTAATTTTTATTTAACTTTTTACTACCAGTGGACAGAAATAAACAGACCTAAAACAGTAGTTTATTTTGCCTTCACATATCCATTTACATATACTGACCTTGAAAGTTTTCTTGATTCATTGGAATTTTCAAGACATAATGCAGATATTTGTATGGAACCAGTATCTTTTGAAAAAATGAAAAGTAAATTTAAAATTTTTTACATTTATTACATTTATATAAACTATTTGTTTAATAATTCTTTTACTCTATAGGTTGTAATCCAGATGATATTTATTTTCATCGTGAAACATTGTGTAATTCAATCGAAGGACGTAATGTAAATCTAGTCACCATCACTTCATTACACAGTGTAACACCAGTGAGAGAAGTTAGATTGAAAAATTTATTTCCTGATGAATCTACACCCAGGCCTTACAAATTTAATAAAAAGGTAAACATTTTTATAAGTTCTAAGAATATATTATGTATTTATTCTTCTTTTTTTTTATTATCCATTATGGATATCCGTCCTAGATTTTCGCCTGCTGAAAAAAAAGAAACTTCACCATATAGCTAAAAAAGATTAAAGATAGCCAGTTACATAATCGATGAATGGTGCCAACTAATGTGTCAGTAATACACTAATGTGCTACCTTCCTCTTATGGTGTCAGTACATAGAATGTAGTCATCTGTAAAGTGTACAATCCGTATGTCCATGAGTGGTTGCATTCCACTACCCTTATTCAGGGAGTTAGTGATTGTAGATAGAATGTGGGAAGTGTGCAGTTTGAGGTTGACGTTCCTGGCGTTCCACACGTTTGGTTGATATTATAATCAGCTTTTGTGGCTTTACTCAAAACTCATACATTATGTTAGTTGTTTAGAAAGCATGGCTGTATAGCCAAATCCAGTGTGACCTAGATCAGTTGCAATTTCGTTGGATGACAGTTTCTATAGACAGAAATTTACAAATTAAATCTTCTGTAAATATGTTATGAAGTATACCTTGGCATTGCTGAACCCAAATGTTGCATACATTAACTTGCTTTGTGGACCTTGAGGGTACTGTACTGTGAGTGGGATACCCGCTGGGACGCCAAGGTCTCTGAAGTGGCTAGTTCAGTTTCCTGTGCGGGTATGAAATTATGTTGCAGTTATCTGCTCTTCAACAGCCAGCCAAAATATTCTCATATAAAGAATAAAAACAAAGCAAATATTGTAAGTCAATAAAGTGAAATAATTTACTTTTACTAATTAGTACTAAAACTAATTAAAGGAAAATAATCTCTGCATCTAGAAGTGAGTATTCTTTTTTGATTTTGCATAACATCCTTGGCCTCCAAAACTTCCTTGTGATAATCATCATGTTATAGGAAATTTTTTTTATTTATTTGAAGATCACGACTACTCCTGGAGAAACACAATTTTAAATTCCACTTTTTAATTAAAATTATAAATTGCAGAATGTAGTAAATAAATATATACAGAGTTACAAAAAATTCGGTTCAGTCATTTTCACATCATAGACGCATACAATTTATATATCATTTTTTTAGTTTTTCAAAGTTTGGAACGGATAACAACGTATGAACGGATAGAATACCTCTTAACATGATAGGTATCCCTAGAAACGTTTATCTCTCGAGGATACTGATTAAAAATTGGAAAGTTAGAGAATTTAAGTTTTATAAGATTTAGATGGCTCATTGGGCATTTGAATTTTTTTTTTTCTTTACAGGTGATATTTTTGAGCGCAAGGGTGCATCCAGGGGAGGCACCTTCAAGTTTTGTTTTAAATGGGATGATAAATTATTTATTGACTTCAGTGGATATGCCAGCGAATATTTTACGAAAAAATTATGTTTTCAAAATAATACCAATGTTGAATCCAGACGGAGTATTCCATGGAAATTATAGAACTGATACACGCGGAACTAATCTTAACCGAGTGTATAATAATCCATCCCTTATCTACCATCCTTCTATTTATGGGGCCAGGTAAATCTATTTTTCAATTAAATTACTGATTTTGTTTAATTTAATTTTTAAAATCATCTTTTCTTTTCTATAATAACGGGAGATATGAAATTTTGTATTTTAAAAAGAATGAAATGTCCAGGAGATCAATGAATCATTCCAATTCATTATGATCTGCTTATCTTTCGAGTTGAGAAAGTCATATTTAAATGGGATCTTTATATGTTTTTGTAATGATCATTATTCAGAAACGGGGAAATGCAGAAGGGAAATAAAATATTCTTACTCTAAGATTTCAGTCAAAATCGGTTCACTGGGTACACCACTTTAATCAATAGAATTTTTCTTAAAAAATTTTCCTTAATTTGGTATTTCATCACAGTAACCTAAAATATGTTAGAAATATTTTTAGAGAAAGTTCATTTTAAAGGAATTCTGGGAGCGCTACGATTTTAGACTTAACTTTGCCTAATTATAAAAATTAAATGTAATTTATTTAAATAGTACGATTTCCCCTCGTCGCAAACATGCCGGCCGGCTAGGTCACTTCAGACTATGTCATAATGACCAGGCTTCCAATAAAAGATAATGTTAATGAGCTTATAGAGCTCGTAGAGCGTATATAGTAACATCTGACATTCGAGTAAATTCCTTGAATTATCGATTCCTAATCCTTCTGAATCTAATTAAGCGTCGATTCTATAGTTTTCACTTCTCCAGAAGAAAACGGAACTTCCTAAAGGTTCTAGATATCGAAAGACTTAGTAAACTCCACCAAGACTGTCTTTTCAAATTAAGTAGTATTTTCGGTTTAACGACTTCATACAAAAATTAACAACAAAAGGGAACAACTTTGCTTAACTGTTGTGATGCAATGTTGCAAGCAAATGTTTACTCGGTGAGTCCTAGGCTGTATGACAAAAGAAATGCCAGATTTGAATTCCCTCTCTTTCTTTTGTTAAACTTATTCACGAGTAGTAGAAGTGATTTGAATGAAAAATGACTTCTCAAGTTTCAGTACTGGATGAAAGCTAAAGTTAACTTGATAGAAGTAACAGATTCAGGCAATAAATATTTATTGAAATATTAAATAATATTGAATCTATAAGTTAATTTTATAATGCAGGGCACTTCTATTATATTATCACTACGGAAGGGAAATATTAGAAGTTTCTACTGCTCCTACTTGTGGTGATCCATACATGGAACCGAACAAGATAACAAAAATTGAGGATGGTGTCAGCGACCTTTCTCTAGAGAAGCAAGGCATGGAGAAAAGTTCCGAAAATTTGGTATGTCAAGTATGCTAAATTGAAGAGAAATAATTTTTTTGTTACTTAAGTCGACGAGCTGTTGCGCAGAATCTAACCCATTATACTTTGAAATAAAATCGCTTTACTGACGATAACATCTCCAAACTTTACTTCAATATTTTTGTATGTAAACACCGGTCAAATAATATGATCTATTTTTCAGAAAACGCGTACTTTATTTTTTCTATTGTTTCAGAATCTGTTGTTTGCTTATTTTCATTTCTTTTTTATTATGGAAATTTGCTCTACCCTCATTTTACTTGCGCATTTCTATTTTGTTTCTTTTAAATTCTTTCTTATAGATATTCTTCCGATTATATGCTAGGTACCTGAAATTCTGAATAATCTTTAATTTTTCTTCAACATTATATAATTTTTCCATTGTTGTTTCAAATTTGAAAATCAAACAGCACGTTTAAAATATGAAAAAAGGTTTCACCTTTCAGCAAAATTATATAGCTCTAGAATTTCCTTCTGTTCAGACACTTGTTTAATCTTCTTTTTTTTCTAGGTATAGGTAAGACTTTAAAAAAAAATCCATTTGTGAAATTGTCGATAGTGCTGGTATTTCTTGATCGAATCTGGACCACCTTTAAACTTAAAAACCAAAATTCTCATCTAGATGATGTTTCATCATCAAAGGTGCGTTGTAATTCTTAAAGAAAACTTCAAGAAACCAGTTTTTAATATGTTTAACATTATGATAAGTAGGATCAGTATATCAGTATAGTGTAGAGGCGCGCTCCATGGGGTTTAGAGTGGCGTTAGTTACGATTCCCTGTCTAGTTCTTTGGATTTTTAAAATATAAATATCTTATTATTTTATTTTTTTTTAATTTAAGGCGCGTCAACGTCTATGGTCATTAGCGCCCGGAGCTTCTCAGTGCACTACCGACCTCTGACAGTCTTCTCTCGTTACAGACAATACTGTCCATCATCAGACAGTGAGCTGGAGAGGCTCCTAGGAAGAGAAAATCGAGGGGCAGCACAGCTGGACTCGAAAATATCTTAATGTTCAGTTTATAATCGCCTCCAAAACCACACTTATTGATCACTTAAGCGGAAGCCTTCATAAATACCATCAATACCTACCAGTATTTACCATAAAATGGACTTATATACTCACTCTAAGAATAAAGTAAATTTCTTTAAGATACATATATCAGAAGGTTCTAATTTAGGTATTTTGTTTTTATGTGAATTGGCCAGAACATCATAAGTAGATCTTCCAAATCTTCTCCCACCAATATTCTTCAAGCATCTGGATATCTTGAGATTAATATTAGATTTTTTTTTTTAAGGTATACTACGTTAAGCAGGTCCTCTCGACTCAAGCTGGTTTCTCTATTTGTCTCTCTAGTGACCATCTGATTCTGTTAGACCGTATCCGGTCATAGCCTCTTTAACTCCTTCCTCCAACCTCTGGGTTTTCCTCTTTTCCTCCTTCCTTCTCTTTCCCAATCAAACACTGCCTTCGGTATACGGTCATCATCCATCCTAAGTGATGACAGTGAGTGGCACGGAGTGCTACCATATTTGTTCTCAAAAGGATCCTAATAATGCCGGATATCTTCTATATTTGGTGAAACGATAGAAAATATAAACATAGCGATTTTACTTACTTAAAATTATATATTTTTCTGATAAAATTTTCTAAGCTCCTCCACCCGTTTAGCGATTTTTTTATTATTTTAAATATTTGTTTCTAATTATTATTATTATTATTTGTATTAATTGTTATCAGATTTGCTTGTAAATGAATAAAAAGAGAAAAAGAAAAAAAAAATAATTAATTCATATTTAGGAGAGCAATGCAGTGACTAACTCAAAGAATTATATCGGAGATTATCAACCTGAAAAGAAAGAAGATGATGCCTTGCATGTTCCAGGACGTTATGGACCAGAACCATTGGAATCGGGACTCTTTCTTTATATAGACATGCATGGTCATGCTTCTAAAAAAGGTGTTACTTTATTTGCTTTCCACTTCCAAAAAAACTTAATGAAGCACAATTTCTTTTAATTTATTAAAAATTATATTCACTACAAAAAATGACACTCTTCTTTCCATGGTGTGCCTTAAACATGATGTAAATATTACAATGTACAGGTGATTAAAAGTCACAAACTTGGTATAATTAATTTTTGCAAATTTGAAATAATTTGATTTAATAAAAAAATAATAACTATATTAGTACCATTGCAGTTAAAGACGCTGAAGGCAACGCGCGTCGGTCTAATGACTAGCGCACTGCCTTTGGTGCGAGAATTCAGCATTTTCCGTGAAGACAAAGCCAGATTTGACCCAGCATCGTAAACTATTGTTAGTAGTACACCTTGGTAGCGAAAGCTAAATTAACGGCAGTGGGAACTGCGGCATGCTTAATAAAAATTACCGTTTAGCAAGCCTGGCCATCCCGTGGGTTGATGTGCCAAAAATTGTTATAGTAGGTTGGATATCAAAGGGCTTCCTCAAAGTACCCATGGGACCGCTGTACCTTGGACGATCAGATTTGGGTTTGTCTCCCTGTGGCTCAGCATCGTAAACAATTGGGTAAGCGTCTAGTTCGTAGAATTATGTGTTTTTGAATGCCACATATAATCACTGTGAGCAGCGACGTGCCTGATTACAAAGTCCCCAATGAATGTAGCCTTCTGGTATGCTCTTCTTCACTTGCCTCAAAGATTCAATGTTATCTTGCAAGTAAAAATGGTAAAACCAGATTTATAAATATGAAGCCGCGCTAGACATAAGATACTCGCTCATAACCCTTTGCCAATTAACAGAAACTTAGGAGTAGATACATACTTTGACTGCTTGTTACAAATATTTCGTTTTTAATAGTAGTAATTTGTAATAAGGTAACAAAATTTATTCAGAAGAAACAAGTGCTGGATGATCTAGCACGATTGTCATTGCAGAAGAATGCCCATTAGGTATCTGACTTACACATTTTTCACTAACCTCGCCAATTTACTCAAATTTGAGAAATTTACATTCAAATTATTATTGTATTTGTTGCAGGTATATTTATGTATGGAAATCATTTTAAAGATGTTTTAAGCAACGTAGAATGTAGATTACTGCCAAAACTAATCTCAATCAATTCACCACATTTTCATTTTGATTCTTGCAACTTTTCTGAAAAGAATATGTATACAAAGTGCGTAATATATTTTTTATAATGTATTTAATTCAAAATTTTTATCAAAACCCTTTGTCGTATTAGACTACTACTATTGAAAGTTTAATGGTAGGGATGGTTTGTAAATAACCACAAGAATATTGTCTCTTATTGCAAATTGAACAGTTGTATTGAGAAATTTTCATCGAAGTTGGAGGTTTTACTAAATGTGTTTTCCCACTCAGGTACCAACACCACTTTTAACCTATTCAGGTCCTAACAAAAACATTTAAAAACTAGTATCAACTACATTTGCTCTGTGCAAGTCTTTGTTATGACAAAAAACATTCTGATGATGGGCGAACACCCGAAACCAGTCGATGACCACAAAAAGAAGCAGGCTATCACGGAAAATATCTCTGATGATTTTTACTAAATGCGTTTTATGCGCAGTTTTCCGAAATCATTCTTATAATCAATGTAACCGAAAAAGTTACAAATAAAATTGATTTATTCAGTACACTAAGCGGATTCTGCACTAAGTGCAGAAAATCCGTGAAGTTTTTTCGAGAAATTTCGATAAAGGGAACAATTTCAAAAAAATCGCACTTCCGGTTGATGGGTTTGGCTGAAATCTTCTTGTTATATCTTCCTGGGTCTACAAGTCTACAAACGAATTAAAAGTTTGTGTGCTTTTTGATTTTTGTTTTTGAGTTATTCTGTTCTTACAAAGATTCATATCCAAGCCATTCGCTTGAAGCATTTTTTTTCCACTCGGAAAATCTATACATTCCCTCCACATAATTCAGTGGAGGTAAAAAAAAACAACTCAAACATGTATTTCCGAAGGAAACTCAGATTTTTCAGAAATCTTTGTCAGTCTATATTAAAATTAACAATAAAAAGCTTAAAACATAATAAAATATTAACCAAGTAGCGAAATTAAAACCTAGTGATTTGTAAAAGACATTCTGATACATAATAAAAATATATTAGTGTAGTCAAGGTTTCAATCATCTGGAAATTATAGGTTGGACTTAGGAAAATCAAAAGAATATGTCTTAAGGCAAGTCAAATACATTGAGCGAAGGCAACTAAACGCTGGAGTTTTCAAAAATGTCCTATCATTTTTCCACAAGCATTTTCAACATTGTAATTGCAAATCTATATTCAAAGTTCCAAATACAATGAAAACTTAATTTTCTTTCATAATCACTACTATTTCTGAAACCACCCAATATGAATCAGAGGCAAAAAAAAAAAAAAATATCAGTAAACTGAAACTGATACGATTGAAAACTTAACAACCTTAATTTTTTGTAAGTAATGTACAAGATATTGAGCTGTTAAAATATTTTAGGGATAAAAGAGATGGCAGTTCACGTGAAGGAGCAGGTCGAGTAGCTGTATACAAAGCAACTGGATTGATTCGTAGCTATACTTTAGAATGTAACTACAATACCGGTAAGAAAATGAATCCGGTACCGCCACATTCGTTTGATAAAAAAACGCCAGTTACACTTACGAATCCACCCAAATACACGCCAGCGATTTACGAAGAGGTAGGTGTTTTGATTTTTATTTATCGAATTATAATAAGCGTCACAAAATTTAAGTAAATTGTCACATCTGACTTTAAATCATTGGAGGAAGTATTGTAGATTGTTCATCTTAAAGAAATGTTAAATAAATTTATCATTAAGTTACCACATTTACTAAGAAGATCTAAATTTTCTTGTTTAGAAGTTTATTATTTTCACTTTTGCCTAGTCTAGAGTATAGTAATTTACCTTTGGTGCGAAAAGTAGGATTCCCGATTCACGTAGGAACTAAATGGTATTACCCATCATCATGAGAAAAATGAGTAGCTAGGAAGATCAGAAATAAATAGCAAAAAGATAATAAGTCATGGCCTTGAGGGCGCTAATGGCTTTGTTTATTTGGTAGCCAAAATTTAGAGAGATTGAGAGATCAAATGATGATATCTCCATCCGATATACACTCCCTAAATTAAAGCACTAAGATTCAGCCGATGTAGAAGCCTCATTCATCGAAATGTCTACGAATTGAATATTGTAAATATTTTTGTTAGGAAGGTAAGTCTGCTGACAGACATGACAATATACGTAACCTTTACCTTTACATTGTGCTGGTTTAAGAAAATGTAAACTATTACAGTTTGCTGATGATTTTGTATTATATGCCACCTCAACAAATTTATCAGATGTTACTGAAACCGTACAAAATGATGTATTAAATGCAAAATATAAAGAATTGGATCTGCAAATGAATCCAGGAAAATGTTTTAGTTCCCTTCACCAGGAGGGGTGGTCAAGAACGATATCTAGATAAAAATATACAACAGAACTATAGCAGTAGAGAATAACTATAAATTTCTTGGCATATGGCTTGACTCTCGACTAACTTTTAAATTTCGCATTAATCAGCTAAAATCAAAATTAATGAGGTACCTCAATATAATAAAAAACTTAGTTGGTATAAGTTGCGGACCAAATTCCCTACTCATGTTGTACAAGGGAACAGTCAGGGCCACTGTGGGTTATGGGGCAACAGTTTGTGGAAACGGCAACAAAAACTGCTTCAGAATATAAATACGGTCCTACACTCAGCCTTAAGAATACGAGTATGCACTGGCTCGATAAGATCCACACCAGTAAATGCCCTCCTCGTTGAAGCAGGAGAAGCTCCCCTCTGCTTAAGAAGAAAATGGCTAAGAACTAAAAGATATGCAAAGAGTCACTCTGACAGTATACATCCAATTGCTGCACGACTGGGAAGAGTCATCAGTCATTGGCTATAAAGTGGCGTCATCCCAACAAGGATGAAATACACAGACCTTGTGCCTTGGTTGAAGACAGTGTCTTTAAACACAATGACTTTGTGACAGTGACGTTAAAAACATTTAGAAAACAATTGGGTACGGAATACCCGCTTCATCTGAATGGCAAGGCAAAGTCCCGGCCTTATCAGGAGGTGTTGCAAAACCGTAGGCTCTATGGACAGGCTTGCCATAGGACAGTGACCTTTCCAGGCTTTTAAGTAGGAGACTTGTTCTCTCTACATAATGGTACCTCGGGATCGTGAGTCAGCCAGGCACAGTTTGCTCTGCACTTACGAGTTGAGGAAAGGTTTTGTGGTGGTCGAGGTTAGCCGGGACGATAGTGATTTTCCCAGCATTTCTTTTAGGTGAGCTGGAATTGGTTTGGTTTGCCTACGGAAACAGTTCCGCCTTCTCCCAATCTCTCACAAGAACATGGCTCCGATAATATAGCTAATAAGTGCCTTAGTAATTTCGTCTCACTCCTCAAACGCTGTCATGTAAATATAGGTTACCCAGCCTTTCAACTCTCCCGTCCAATTCAACTCATAAACATTAACTGCTTGATATCTGAGAGTCACAGTGTGAACACGTACTCTAATGTGCTCTAAGTTTTTTTCTTTTCTCAAGTGTTTTTGTGTTCGAATTTTACACAGTTTGATTTGGATTGTTTTACTTTAGATATTTCCAAAGTTATTTAACTTTTTTTATCGAGAAATTTAGTGAATAAACGAATTATTTAGTATTTGAAGGTCAAATTTTTACTTGGATCAAATAATTTTATTTAAAGTGGAAAGGATTATTTACTATTATTTATATAAACAGTGAACTGTTCTGGTCTAGAGAAGTTAATAGTAAACATCTAGCTGTGAGTAGTGGGGGATATAGCTATCTCACTCGCACTATTCCCACTGTGTGTTACGCTCGCTCACTAACTGTTGGTATTTATATTATTTTGTATTACTCAGTCAGCTGTGGCATTATTTAGACACTGATAACTCTATTTTTCACCTTAATTGTCAATACTTCATGTTTCTATTTCTGCTATTTAATTTTATATATTTTTTGAGTTATACAGTATATGCCTCCTAAAATTGATAGTAATTTTGTACCTAGTACATCTTCATCTCGACAAAAAAGAAATAGAAGTTTGCCAAGTTCTACTCTACCTGAAAGTAAAAGAAGTGCCATAAATCCGATTGATATGACTACTTCGCTTGATTCTGAAGTTAGTCGCCTAACTATGTCAGAACTAATGAATTCAATGGCCTCCCTTATGAATAATCTTTTGGATTCGAAGCTTAGTCAGCCATCTCAAAAGAGGATATAAATGCTATTCGAAATGATTGTATCAGTTTAAAGGGGAAAACCGACAAATGCATGCAGAAATTGAATCTTGATGGCTATTTATTTAAAGCATGAAACTTTTTCGAGGAGTTGGATTATAAAATCGTCGCTGTAATCTTATTTTTAAAGGCTTGCAATATTGTTACTCTATGAATTTTGCGAAAATAATTTCTGACTTTTGTAATAAGGTTTTATTTGTGCAAATTAACGCTAACGACATTTATGCTTTTCCTGTGGGTAATAGAGAATTACCAAATAGACCCTTTTTGGCTACTTTTTTACGCTACGAGGATAAATTAAGAGTCCTAAATGCCACATCTAAATTAAGAAAGTCTGGTTTTGTTGTTCATCAAGATTTTCCAGAAAATATGAGAAAAAGAAGAACGAAACTCCTTTTACTTCGTAGAGAAATTAAACGCTTGAATAGTAGTCTTCGAGTTTCTATCTATGCTTACACTCCGAGTGTACAACATCATAACTTTTCCTGGTGCCTGTCAAGAGGCCTTAGATATAATGGTGGCGATGGAATTAGTAAATTAAATGATATTCTTCAGACAGATATGGTTAGGCTTCAGACTGCTATTTCTTCTAATTCTCTTCCAAAAGTTATTTCGAAAGTCAACAGAGACCCACAGAAGTTCCCTACCCACCCCCAGCTGTTCAACTGTCATCATCCTAAGAAGAAGATGTCTGTCGGCGGTTCACGGTTAAGCAAACAAGGCTTTTGAGTAATTCTTTATCTATTTTGTCTTACAATATTAATGGTTGAAAAGCTAAATTAAGTGACCCATTATTTTTATCTTTTCTGAGAAAATATGATAATTTTTATTTTAATCGAAACTTTTGTCACGGAAGATAATTTTAGTTTTTTAAAGATTATTTTCCTGATTATAATTTATGTTGGCAGGCAGCAGTTAGATCTGTCAGGTTTGGTCGTGCCAAAGGAGGATGTCTGTCTCTATGGTATAAAACCTAATCTAAGTAATGTTGAATTTATTAAATTATCTGGCAAGGATGTTATTTGTATTAAACTCAAATCTAAATCACTGTATATTCTACCAATATATCTAAACTGTACCTCCTGGGATCATGACTTCTTCGAGCTCAGTAAATTTTTAGAGGTTAACTTACACACTAAATTTATTATTATCGGAGATTTTAATGTAAGATCGAGCGCTTCTCAGACTCTTCCGGATGATCTCTTTGTGGATAATCCTAGATGCATTTTAGCGAGGAATTCTAGAGATAAAATCATAAATAAAAACGGCCTAAGCTTTCTTGAGTTATGCGATAATTATGACCTTATTGTTTTGAAGGGTCGTCTTGCTCCTGATATAGAAGGTGAATTTACTTTTGTGAATAAGATGGGCAGCTCAGTAAATGACCTATGTTGTGTTCCTCTTGATTTAATCTCTCTCGTTGTTAATTTTCATGTTTTGCCGGAATCATTCTCTGATCACTTCCCTATTATTTTCAACATTTCTGATAACACTGTTTCTACCGATACTGTTGCTGTTCTTCCTTTATTACCCCAGTTAATTTGGCGTAACGATAAAGCAGACATTTATAAAAAGAATTTAGATGAATTAATGAAATCTTTTTCTGCATCTCCATTATATCCACTGGCGTATCTAGATTCTGTGGTCAATGCAGTTAATTCATCTTCTCCAACTTCAAAATTCTCTTCTTCTTTCAGTTTAGTGCGTAAAAATCCCTGGTTTAATGCTAAATGTGGGCGAGAAATAAACCATTTTCTTAACTTGTTTCGTAGAACGGATTCCGAGATCGTAAAATTTTCATATATTGAATCAATTAAAAAATATAAGTCCCTCTGTTTGAAAGAAAAAAAAGATTTTTTTGCAAACTCTGCGAAGCAATTTGAAGTCACTAAGGATTCGAAAGAATTTTGGCGCTTGGTAAATCATTATAGGAGAAAGAACTTTATATGTGGCAATAATATAAGAATGGAAACTTGGATTTCTCATTTTTATAATCTCTTAAATCCCACATCAAATCTGTCATTCGTCTCCTTTGCTGAACCCTCTTATTCTTGCCCCCTTTTAGACTCCCCTTTCTGTTACAATGAATTATATTCAGTTATTTCTAATTTAAAACGTAACAAAGCCCCGGTCCTGACCGAATAACTTATGAATTTTTCAAGTGCGCACCCACTTCTTTTTTAGAGAGGTTACTCTCTTTTTACAATTATATTTTTGACCTGGGTGCTACTCCTAACTCCTTTAGTAAGTCCCTGATTTATCCGCTTTTTAAGCAGGGTGACGTGAGTGAGGTCTCTAACTATAGAGGCATCTCCTGTTTCGATGCGGTCGCCAAAATTTTCTCAGCACTCCTTCTGCGTAGAATTAAAATGTTTTACGTAGTGAATATCAGGCAGGTTTCCGTCAGGGTACTCCACAGTTGACCACCTGTTCACACAAACTAACATTGTTAATCTCAAATTTTTGGGAAGTCGACAAAAGCTTTATGATTTTTTTTATTGATTTGAAGGCAGCGTTCGACTACATTGATCGGAGAGCTCTCATTAATAAACTGGGCAATTTGGGTTTTTCGTTTAATGTTTTGAATATCTTAAAGTGTCTTTTTTTTTCATTCTTCTTCGGCAGTTAAGGGCAGTCAAGGGATTTCAGATTTCTTTGAGGTATGTAGTGGTGTCAGACAAGGTTGCTTACTTAGTCCGATCTTGTTTCCGCTTTTTCTGGACGATCTTCCTCATATTCTTGATAGCGGAGTTCGTGTAGGTGATAAAAAGATCAAAGGTTTAATGTATGCGGACGACATCGTATTCCTGTCTGACAATGCTACCAATCTGCAGCGTAATATTAATTTACTGCAAGCGTTCTGTGACCAATGGAATCTGAGAAAGTCGAAAGTAATTGTGTTTCGTAAAGGTGGTAGGCTGGCTTCTTCAGCTAAATGGTTCTATAAAGGAAAGCGCATCGAGGTGGTGATCCAGTACTAATACCTCGGAGTTATCTTGACTCCTCGTTTATCTTTCAATGCACACTTAAAGCAAAAGAGTTCGGTTGCTAAATTAGCTTTGAATAGATTGTGGGAAGGCTTTATCATGCAGGACCTAGTTCCGCTTTCTGCTCAGTACAGTTTCTTTAACTCTGTTACGCGTTCAGTGTTATGTTACGCCTGTCAGGTGTGGGGGTTTCAACGTTTTGAAATTATTGAAATGGTTCAAAGATTTTTTTATTAAAAGATTATTTGCCCTACCTACCTCTACTCCAAATTATATCTTGTATTGCGAGACTTATGTAAGTTTACTTTTCTCTTATACTTTAAAATTACACTTCAATTATGTAACCAAAGTACTAAATTTTTCAGATGCCCGTTTTCCTAAAACTTCAGCTTTCCAAATAATTAATAAAAATACATCTTGGTTTTCTCAGTGGAATTTCTTAGCTCGAAATTATAATTGTGCATTTGAATTTTCACTTGAAAATAAGAAACTTTGGCAAGGTCAGATGAAAAGCCTTCTTTCTATTATAAATTCTAGGCATTTGGAGGAGTCTGAGAGGCACGCCTAATCTTCAACACGGTTTTTGTTGTACAAAGATTTAGATCACAATCTTCAGTTTTTCAGGTTTTCAGATTCAAACCATTGTGGTCCCTCTTTAACCCAACTTCGTTGGTTATTTAAACTAAGGGGTGAGCTGGTCTATTTAAATTACTGTCCTTTCCTAGAAAGATATGTGGAACTCTGTCCTCTGTGAAACTCTCGGTCCAAAGAAGACGTCTTTCATTTCATTGCGGAATGTGCTATTCTTCTAGAACTTAGATTACTTTATTTTGGCTGTAAGAAGTTATCCAGATCTCATTTAACATCCCTCCTAAATTCATCTTCTTGCCAATCTCTTCTCAATTATGCACGACACGCCTGGCAGCATCGTTATCAACTTGTTCAGTATTTCATTCCTAATTTTCTTATATTTAGTTATTTTATCTATTTATTTTTTTTTAATTTTTTGTTTTTTTATTTTTCTAATTATACTGATCACGCTTCACAGTAATTGATTAAAAATCAACCTCCGGCAGACGGATAAAATATCCATGCCGTATATACTTGTTTTCTTTCTTTCTTTTATATATAAGACTATCTGTATCTGTCTTCCTTTATATAAATAAAGTATCTTATTATTATTATATTATTATTATTATTATTATTATTATTATTATTATTATTATTATTATTATTATTATTATTAACTGCTCTCCACACATTGACAATATTTCGGATTCCAAACGGAATCTTCCAAAACACATTCTTCAAATTTTTACAATAGCCATGCTCGTTGAGGATTATAGTGAATACTACAAAGTTTATACAGACGCTACAAAGACGCTTGCAATATACAGGCTTAGGAATATATGATCCACAAAAACAATCTTTTAGTTGCCCTGTCGACAAAATATATCAATAACAAGCGCAGAATTACTTGCCATATTATACGCTGTAA
The DNA here is from genome assembly GCA_011037195.1 of Triatoma infestans. Taxonomy (NCBI): domain Eukaryota; kingdom Metazoa; phylum Arthropoda; class Insecta; order Hemiptera; family Reduviidae; genus Triatoma; species Triatoma infestans. The sequence goes on along the minus strand of JAAEAF010003361.1, from coordinate 211,459 downwards.
GATACTGTAACAGTTTACCTGAAACCAACATAGCCTTATTAACTGACTCCAAAACAAGCTGCATTATGCTGAAGAACTGCTACCTCGGTAAATTAGTAGATAACTTTATCATATACAGTATTGCGCATGAAATAGACCACAGTGTCAAAAATTTCAAAATACAGTGGATACCTGGTCACATAGGAATTGAGGGCAACGAAAAAGCGGATGCGGCAGCTAAAAGACAAAGTGATGACTTAAGACCCGATGTGCAAGATACAATCCCCTATACTGAGCTAGTACTCAAATTAAAATACAAGCTGGTGGAGGAGTGGAAGGTAGAGTAGAGCAAGGTGTCGGAAGTAAAGGGCGATTCATCATGAAATGGCACCGAAGGTACATTTGAAAGCCTGGTTTCACAGGGTCAAACTCACCAGACGGCCGATAGTCGTTCTGATGAGGGTTAAAACTGGCCGTGGTTTAATTAACAGAACACTAAATTTATTTAAAGTTGTGGAGTCCCCAAACTGTGATGAATGCGGAATGGTTGAAACCATGGAGCATATCATCATGCACTGCAAGAAGTATATAGATGCCAGAAATGACTGTTCACTTTTTCAGAAGCACAATAGTCCGTAAGAAATTATATCTTCGAAAGACAAGAACCCACAAACAATTAACTGCCTTCATAGAAAAAGCAAAAATAAATATTTAATTTAAATTTTAATATCTGTATATTACACGAACAAATATTTACATGATTAAATCTATCCAAATTGCCATTTAAAAATTTATACGTAGTATTGACATAATGGGTTCCTAACAAGGCACCTAAGTCATGTCATTAATACATACATATATATATATAGGGTTCCTAACAAGGCACCTAAGTCATGTCATTTATATATATATACGCGCACACACACACACACACACACATTAATTGGTAACGTGTACATATATACGTTAAAACTGTTTCATTAAAAATAAGGTGCAAATAAAAAAAAATGACCAGTGAGATGTTTGTACGGAATGGCCAAAAGTGTTTTTAAAGAAAAAGAATTCTTTGTTGCTCTACGTTTCGGGTACCATTGGTGCCCTTCTTCAGGAGCTCTGTAAAAATTTATTGGAGAAAATACAGTAAATTTTTACAGAGCTCCTGAAAAAGGGCACCAATGGTACCCGAAACGTAGAGCAACAAAGAATTGTTTTTCTTTAAAATCTCCTCTGGCCATTGCCGTACAAACACTCTGATGTTTCAGTATGGTTTAAATCAATTTCGTACACTTTATTTTTGAAAGAAATGAGTTCTAGGAGAAATTTAAATGAGGCAGAGGCTGCTGTGGCTGTCGCATTGCTAAATGAAGGATGGAGTGTGCGTTATATGACCAATGTTTTACACGTACTTTTCTGTTGTTTTGTCTGCCAATATTTTTTTTCGTATCGCCAAACAGAAGGCAGATTCATATGCAGAGAAGAGGACAAGGTCGTCTGCGCAGTACAGATCCCGCAGATGAGCAATTTTTAAGATTAAATGACTACGAGACGATTAAACAACTCCAAAATTTGGCCGCACAAATCAGGAACCTACACATCTTCTCTAGAACTGTAAGTAGACGTCTTCACGAAGCTGGACTATCATCAAGGCGACCTGCCACTCATCAGAGCTCATCAAGTGTCAAGAATGAGGTTTGCTCGACAACACCTGCTCTGTACCTTGCTATAGTAGTAAGATTTGCTGTTCACAGACGAGATAAGAGTCTGCCTAAAATCACCAGATGGTTGTGAGCTAATCTGGAGAAGGCCAGGAGAAAGATTTAGCGAGTTTAATAAAGCTACAAGGATTCCCTTTGGACGAAGATCATAATGTTTTGGGGAGGTATACCGATCGAGGCTCGTACGGAGTTAATTGTAATCAGGAGAGGGGCTCTGGCGGATCTTCGTTACATCAAAGATATCCTAGTAGAACGTGTAATACCTTACGCTCCATTTGTCTGTTTCAATTTTATTCTACTCCATAATAATGCAACTGCTTGGTGTGTATCAGAGTATTTAAACGCTATTCGTTATCTGGACTGGCCCAGCAGAAAGTCGACCTAAACGTCATCGAACACCTCAGGAACATAATAAAAAGAAGCGTAAGGCAGATGTCATCGCAACCTACCAGCATAACATGCCAGAGCTTGAGTCAGCTGTTTTAGAAGAGTGGACATACCTTCCGCAAGAACAAATCCAGAATTAATAAAGTAAGCCGAAAGCAGTGCTAAGGCTCGAGGAGGAAATGCTCCTTATTAGAGAGCTTTTAAAAGAGAAAAGAAAGTTTATATTGATTTGTTTAGTTTCTTTAGATTTTGTTTTTCAAAAAGGAGTTTTTAATTTAAAATGGATTATCATTTATTTTGTTGGTTTAGTTTGTAGGTCATTTCACACATAATCATTTATTTTGTATTTTTGAGACATAATAAATCATTAGAAAAAAAGTTATTTCATTTTACCATTATTACTGTTTATACCTAGGTGTTGCGTTAATTTTGTCAGGGAGTGTAGTAGGTCACTTCTCGTACTAATGAATTTTTGTCATCTGTAGCTTTGGGGGTGGGGTAGTGCATTGTGACCAGAAAAATCTATTTTGCTTCTCGGAGCTTTCTCTGAGCACTGCAGGTTTGTGGTTAACAGAGAGTTTTTTAGAGAGTCATAACAGGAAGAATTAGTCTAAGGGCAGCACTCTGGACTCGAACCCGGGATCTTCACTTAGAAGATCTCGCGCACTCTCATTGAGCCCCTCCCTTATCATCTGTAGCTTACAAATTGTCCAAATGAAAGTCCTATTGCTTTAAGGAAGTCGGTCAATTGTTAATGGACCCATTATAGTAGGGTAATGCAAAGTTTGCGAGAAAAAGATCCATCCATGTACACCTTTCCATGATCTACCCAGTTTCTTTTCAGAGAGACAACACGCCTTTTTGGCTTTATTGCTTTGGTTTACTACCCAGTTGAGATGTAACTATAGTAAACTCATTAATACTCGTTTGTTTATTTGTAGTCAGTACCATTTTTGAAGTGCAATATTATTAACATGTCTCATTAATTTCAGATGGGTAAAATCCTCTTACATTACTGAATTATCAAGTAGTCTTAATATGTGCTATGAAATAATACGCTATGTGTCAGCGGTCGTCGCCCCACTTCTTAAAGACTATACTTCGTCAATTATATGGACAATTTTGAGACCGCATGGAACAAAAAAATTAACATAACACAAACTAAACAAAAAAAAACACAGCGCAACAATCTACAAAAAGCCAATTTCTGGGCGATTTTTGTCATACAAAAATTCCCGCAGTTTTATTACAAGAGCAATTGTGATCTGTTAATAGTGTAGCTTCTTAATATTTTTTTTCATGACCCTGGGGCAAAACGGTTTGAATGCCCGTCCATAAGAGTGAACCCGGACAGCCCCAATGACGTGAACCCATTATTACGCCAGAGTATTTTTTCTCTTATAGGCTTCCACCAAACAGCTGGCGCTGGTGTTCACTATCTCATTTTCCAATTTCCTACCTAATCAACTTTTTGATCCTTTATTGTGGTTCGCTGGAGGCGAAGTTTTGAAAAACAGAACATACCACAGTTACAATTTGTATTAAATAAGCACAAATGGTTAGAGATATTCAGATTATATGACTTAATACTTCATGTTCCATTGCAATTTAGTTTACATAATAAACAAATATGATTTGAAACGCATTCAATGATGTAATAAATTTGAGATTGTTTTGACCAGGTGGTACTGATAATAATTTATTAATACTTCGTGTGATGTTCTCTGTTTAGACCTACCTGGCCTACATCTCTCAAGCATGTTATCACTAATTCCCAGAAGTATCGAATTCCAAAGCGTTGATAGGTTACACGCATCTCCAGTCAGTTATAGGATTGTGTTCGACACTCTGAAACTCATTTTTACGAAGCATATTACTCGATTGGCTTGAGAATGAAGAGTGTGAGGGAGAGGAAGTTCCAGATTCCCATATTTTCCAATGTTTGACTGATTATCTTTGCTCTATGATGTCTCGTGTTGTCGTCCAAGAAACGAAATTCTGGTCCAAACAATTGGTGTCTACATATCCTTTAATAATTTTCTCAAAATAATAAGCTGAGGGCTCTGGGATCTCCCATCTTGTTTGGAGGATCAGATTTCTGTCTTCCGGAATTTCTAATCCTCTTGCATCCGCAGCTGATCCCCCTTCCTGTACTTCCTGTTTCCCAAACCAGCTAAGGCACGGGATATTACCCCTAAATGGAGTATCGCTATGCCGTCAGCTATATACATTACGATAGCCCTAGCTTTCAATAACTAGCCGGCCTTCCACAATTAGGTGTTGCCCTTGCTATTTTTAAAATTACTTATTAATTTAGATATAGATAATTAAAAAACAAAGAATGGAACAATGTTTGCACAATATTTTTGTTAAGTTTCAATATAATATCAAAACAAAGCTTATTTCGTTAAATAAATGTATTTCAAAATTTTAGTCACAAGCATTTAACAATTTATTGTATTTTTCAGGCTATCATTTTACTTAATTTATTTATAAAAATTACAAAATTCATATTTGATTATTAAAACTAATGATTTTCTTTTTGTATCCACATTTTTTTCAGGCTGGTCGACAAGTTCTTATTTCTATTTTGGACTTAAACAACTTAAACCCATGGTCACGAATAACCCAATCACAGTATCGTAGTTTGAGTTCGATAAAAGAAGCACTAAGATTGAGAATATTATCTGAAGATAATATTTCATTACATAGAGACAAAAATCGTAGTTTTCACAATAAGGTATGTTCAAATTCGACTACTGATGTTCACATTGATCATTGCCTTGTCAGCTGACCCAAGGTGAGCGCTGTGCTCAATTTATCATCCTAACCTCCAATCAGTCATGTTTCACAAGTCCATTAGGGTATTATCCGGATAATTTTTATATAAGGTGTACTGTTTCTTTAGTTTATTTTTGTTTGTTTAATTTTCAGTTTCGATGTCTTTTTTTTTTTTATAAATTTGTTTTTCTATTAATACTAAATAAATTTATTAACATTTGTTAAAGTTTGTTTGGATTAAAGTTAATTTTTGTAGTCGTTATATAAATGTCATAGTTGAAAAATTGTTAGATTATTTACCTTTTTTACAATTAGGCATGTTATTAGTAATTTTTTGTCGTTGTACTGGAAAATTTAAATGTTCAAGTTTTTGATAAGTTGATGCAAATTTTTGTATCTGCTCATTGCTTTAATAAGTTGGACGTATTCACAAAATTTCATTTTCTCTTCTCAAATAGTGCAGTATGTCTAGCGTATATCTTTAATCTTTAGTAATCATTTTAAATTACTTTAAAAACCAAAACATATCATCAGTTTGAATTATCGGTTAAAAGTCATCTCATTTGGGACCAGATACTAAGGATTAAGTGTGCTTTCTAACTTCTAGCTTTCCATATCCTATTTTTCCCCCCAACTTTGAGTTAGCTTAAAAGACATTTTATAATAAGTTACGACTAACAAAGATTTCACAACATGAGGATTATAGGATTAGTAGAGAAAGGGTTGTTATTGTACCAAGAACTTGCATCTTTTCATTATTTGAAAACTCGCAAATGATATCTTTCTTTTCAGAGATTTATCCGTAACAACCTGCGTCATTTTGTAGTTATCACCGGTTTCGGGCATTCGCTAAGCTTCAAGATGTCTTGTTAAACAAACAGTATCATGTCAGATTAGGGCAGATGTAAATAAACGTAAACAGATTTTTTAAAATTATTAATCAATATAAATAATAAACCTAATAGAAAATTAAAAATAAATAAATAATAATAATATTCGTACATCTTCGCTCGGCATACTGTACTTGAATGCAAGTAAAAATTAATAAACTTATTTGTAAATTGAATGTGAAATATATACTTTTTTAAACGGTAATAATCTAATTAACTGAATTTTATAAAGTAATAGATATTACTTTTCAGTTATATAGGTTGTTTTGAGAATATTTGCGAAAGCTAATTACTAAATTTTTTCCCCCAATTTACAACTCGGAATTTTGCATTTATTTTATGCATATTTGAAATTGCATTTTCTAAGCTCTTTTGTCATAAGAATGACAAACTTTCATTAATGGTTTGTCAAAAGATTTGTTTTATTTTTTCTTTATAATAATTTTATTTGCACCATTTCGCACAAAGTATTTGGAAGTGTTGTTGTAGTTGTAAAAATGTTAGTGCTACATAAACCTTAAGTATTCAATTTTCTTTTTGCAAATTAGTACTTTTTTCACCTTCTGTTTATTTAAAATACAATTAATTGGTCATTTTGACTATTTTGTTAGAACTGAAATTAATAGTAAATTTTTCGAATAGTAACAAAAACACTGTGTTAATAACTTATATATGCAAAACATTAGTATCGTAAAGCAGATTTCTATTAGTATAAATAAAACAAATTTGCTAGTTTTCTTATAAGCTGAAATACTTTTATATAGTATAATTGTTAAAAGCAAATATAAGTTATTAGAAAATAAAATTAGTTGTAAATATAGTTTTGGGACCAACAGATTAGTTATTGTTCCCGATACTCAAAATATAATTATATCATATTGCTTAATTGATAAATGCTACATATATTTATGTTTTGGGGATTAATAGTAAACCTCTTTTTTTCTTTTTTTTTTGTATTAAGAAAAAGTGAACTTTGCTTATTATTATAATATAGCATTAGACAGATATTGGTCCGAAAGAAACATCTTTTACAATATCTTGATTGTAAATATTGTTTAAAACATTTGACTTAATATTAAAATTTTACCAGCCCTCGATAAACAGAAGTTTTGTTTTTACTTATTATTTCAGAATTAGTTCTTTAAAGTCCAAAAAAGATATAGATATTTAATAGAAATTTGGAACCCCAAATGAAAAATGCCCATAATATAGATACAGGCTATATGGTAATTTTAATGGAAAAAGAGAATATATATCCAGTTTAAAGAATCCAGAAAGTTTAAATAATTACAAATTTAAAAAATTAACTCCTCTGGCCATTGTCGTACAAACATCTCATTGTCATTTTAAATAATTACATTTCCAGCCCGTCCACGACACTTAATTTGGCAGTTGGTCGTTAAACCTCCCTGAAAAAATAGGCATTACTTTGTTTAATTTTTTTTTTAGATAACTGTTACTAACTTATTTACGAAAAGAATATTAATGTATATTTTATTGCCATCGATATTTTAATTATATTTAAAATGTTACTAACTTATTTACGAAAAGAATATTAATGTATATTTTATTGCCATCGATATTTTAATTATATTTAAATAAGTACTTTAAATTCATTTGCAACGATTTGCATTGAAGTATTTCTATTACCATGGCCTGAAGCCTCTTTACAAAATTCAATCATTCTCCTCATCCACATACTGGATGATGGTGATCCAGCAATACAAATGGGATTTACCCTGAATAAGAGTTCTGGCTTCAGCTGAAATTCTATAATTAAAGAAGTCTCATGAGAAATCATTTGTTCTCCATTCTATTTAGAAGTCCCTTCCATCTTATATGAGATTGCTTCATAATGGCCACAACAGCTCATTTTCAATGGAGCATTCTCCATTAATTACTTTGAGAAGTTTACATTAACATCTACGTTTTCCTTCAAAGGACACATACGCTCTTGCTTGTCAACACCCAAGCCTCGCTCCGCACGTTCACTAAATCGAAGAGCCTTCTTATTTGATTCTCTCCTGGAAGCTGTAGCCATTAATCCGACAGTATATAGTTTTAGGTATCTATTAGTTTAATTCGTTTGTAAAGAAGATATTTAATTTACATTTAGCTTTTATTTATTGCGATCGTCTCAAATTTTCGAGATTTAGTTAACTGGGAAAACACGATTTTATTGAATATTAGAAAATGTTTTTAATGAATGATAGTATTCGATAGATCTGTCTTTCTCATTGTCTATCTCTCTCTCCGTGTGTGGTGTATGTAAATAGCACAACTACACAAAAATTGCAAGAGCTCAAACTTGAAGAGGTATGTATACCTATAGGCAAGAACTGATAATCGAAGCAAAAGGGTCAAGTTCTTCAGCACCTTCCAGACGAAAATCAACACATTGGAAGAGGTGTAAGAAATTATGGAAATCTGGAGATTGTAATCCTGCCCGATAGTCAAGTCGCCATTAAAGCAAAGCTGGGTCATCAGTTAGAAATTGGTATGGAAATGCACAGAAAAACTCAGTGACCTGGGCATGAATTACAAAGCTTGAGTGCCACAACTAGTTGACGTATAGAATCACATATAATCAACGATCTGGCAAGGAAAGATCGAGCAGTCCCTATATAGGGCCAGAGCTCTTTAAACAACCAATCTCTCTAAGAGCGTAGAAATGAAGAATAAGCTGAGAACATTGCTATGGAGAACCTGGATGAGGATGAATTGAGATCAGTTATGCCCGGAAAAGATCTAAGGCATGCATCGATCTGAACAAAGCCGTGAATACTGGGTTCCCGTTGGCTGTGAATACCAACGGGTTTCCTTGCTCGGCTAGCTAGTTCAAAGGATATCTTAAACATTGTGATTTAAACAGTATTTTGGGTATGCCTATATTTTTTTTTGTGTGTGTGAGGGGTACTTTTTTGTTGTGAGCAATTTCCCGTTCGTGTAAATTTTTCTTTCCATCTGCGTTTCTCATACAACCCAGAGAAATTCTTCTTAAACTAAAGATCAAACCTTAAATTTTTTAAGAATTCAATAAATGATTCTGAATCATTTAAAATAATAAATACTGTGAAGACAACATCATTACTCTAGTATTTATTTTATAGAAGTCATATTTAGCGACAGAACTTAAGAAAAATTTTATATTTAAAAAATTATAATTTAGCGCTAGGGTTGCCACCTGGTTCATTTTATTTTTTCTTTCCAATCAGAAATATAAATAAAAAAATTTTGTTTTAATAGTCTGGCAATCTCTCCAACAAGTGGCGTTGACGAAGGATGGAAATTTGTTTTGATAAAAGTGGCTGTGAATACCCGACTATGTATTCAATCGTACTTTTTTTTTAGAAAACTTTAATATTCAGTTAGCCTTAGAGTATTTTTTTAGTTTGAGAGCTTGTAAATAAAAGATAATTTTCAAAAAATAAATATATTTTTCATTAATTTGGTATTCTTGGCTAATTTAATCCATTATAGTGATTTAATTAAACTAAATGCTGAATTAGTGGCAATCCTAGGTAGATATATTTACCTGAAACCTATCGATAAGCCACAAAATGAAATAGACTATCGAGAAAAAATCTCCGATTGTTTACGAGAACTGCTACTCCGCCACAATGAGCATAAATATCCTTGTATTTATATTATTTCCATAGTAATAATTCAGAGATTTGATATTAAAGAATAATAGAATTGAAAAATAAATGAGGAATTAACACTCCTTTAGTCGCGTCACTTTTAGTTACATTGGTGCTCGCCTCGTTTCTGTAAGATACACGATCTACTTTTTCACAATTACCTTTAATTAATTTAGTTTTTGAGGTGAATTAGTGCACAAAACTCAAAACAGAACATTTATTAATATATATAAAAGGGTAATTGAACATATTTATTTGTCAAATATGTGATATATATAATATAATCATAATTATTATCTAGTATCACATTTTCTTTCATGTTGACTAGTTTTCAACGACATAGTTTTCCCCAATACTTGATTTAATTAAATACGATACACAGATACAAATTACATTATCACATTACATATTACATCAAATATTACAATAACTTCTTTTTTTGAAAAGGGCAACAAAATAGAAAGAAACGGGAACTGAAATATCAAAGGAATAAAAGGAAAAAATAATCAAAATTCACTATCAATTTCCATTTCTTTCTCCACTTCACATCTATCAGGACAAGAAATTGAAATTGCTGAAGACATAAATATGTGCCACAGTTTCTGCACTTATACTGGGTGAGTCTTGTCTTCTTCTGCTCCAAACAAATTTGGCAGCGCTTGCGAGTATGGTGTTTGGAGTGCTGGATGCTTTGTTACATGAACTTTCTGCTTCTTAATTTTGGGGAAGTTCTTGAAGGCGGACTTTTAAGGACCGAGGCAAGCGGGGAAGCAGCAACGCTTGATCATCTGGTCTTTAGCTAGATCTTTTCCCAGATAACGGAGGAATTTTCGGCGGGGTGGTACATCGTTTCCATTTCACAGATAAATGACTTGGCATTTATCCCAGCAACATTCAATATTGAAAAAACCATGGGCCATCTTTTCGTTCATCTTTGTGCATTATACGCTGAGCACATTTTATCTACCATATCCCACCTATTTTATGGCGGTTATAACTAATAATTTCGTTTTTTTTTTTATCTCCAGTTTCTTCGTCAATTGCTCCATTGGAATGCATGCTGGAAATCAAAATAACGTTTTTTTTGTTACTTTTATTCTTTGGCACATAAGAAACAATCGTGCCTTCTTTTCGGAAACCAAAAACAATGGAAAATGGCTCTATATTTTTAATTTCTTTTAATTCGTTTGGGATTTACCATTTGTTTTTTTTAGCGTTCCCACGTAGGACAATTTTGTATCTGTTAGCGGAGTTTCGCAGAGGAGTAACCAGGCGTTCAAGTACATCTTTAGGCTTGTTACTAACCTGGAAGGGACCGCCTGACTGTCTTCCTGCATATATTTCCATATTGCATGTGTAGTACATTTGTGAATCTACTGCAGCCAGAATTTTGATCCCATATTTTGCGGGCTTGGAAGGAATGTACTGTATGAAATTGCACCTGCCTTTGAATCCGTCTAACTTCTCATCTATAGTGACATCTTCTCCAACATAATAACACTGTTGACAGTTCAAATTTTTCAAATATTTCCCGTATAGGGGAAGACGATCCAGGGCTTTTCGCTGTTGCCTGGTATCTCTGTCATCAAACCTCAGTGCTCCGAGTAGGAAACGAAACCGCATGAGACTCACAGTAAGTCTATCTTCAAACAATATTTTGTGAAATTTTTCGATATCAGCAGCATCTTCAAAATTATGTACAATTCTCTCCTCCATAATGAACTGTAACAAATAGATAACACAACATTTGGAACACATCACTATGCATAAACGAAACAAATAATCAGAAAAGGTTACTTACTGTGATAATATAATCGCGTGGTATCTGCGAGATACAATGGCGCCCCAAAAATTTCGACTTCACTCAGTGAAGGCTACCCGACGACTGAAACAATCCCCTGAGGTATAGAAGGAGCTAGAGCTTGGTCCGCGCTCGGGCGGTGGAACTGTAGCGAAGAAAACTAGTCGGTATCTGAGAGAAAACGGAGTTTTAAAGAATATAACTTTGGTATGATATGTAGTTGAATTCAGGATCAGATTTATTGTATTGTAAACAGGAAGTTAAGGAATTTAAAAAATGGAGCGATTAGTTTATATAGCAGTATGAAGAAATTTCCAGCGCTAGCTGTATGTTGAAAACCTATCCCAAGGAATAAAAATAAAAGATGAAATTTCAAAGTTAGAGAATTTGAAAGTAGGATACTTTTATAGATAATCAAGGAATTATCTAGTTTTAGTATTATTACACCGGATATTGAGCAATTTAACCCTTAAGAGAAATGCATTCATTAATCCGTTCATCGAAAATCGTAGTTCCTCCACTGGGGCTATTACAAAACGAATTTATTGGTTTACAAAATCATAAAATCTCTCCAATGTTTCAAAATTAACTACAAAACTTCCAAATTATCAGGGTGTAAAACTTCAGTTCTCAAGGTCCTTCAATCATTTGATCTTAAATTTAATATGCTACCTAATAATGAGCTGTGTAAACATCCAAACAACTGACTTGAATTGAAACTTTTTTCTTGGTGTTTCTGCTTGCTATAATATAAAAATTTCACTAAATCGTAACGTTCTGCTACCTGTATAATATTAGCGGTTTTTAAATGCATTATCAGTTGGAAGAAAATCGTTTAACTGTAAGTGCACCGAATCCAAGTTTTTGTGGAATTTGCTTGATAAACGCTTACGCTTCAACGGATTTCTTTTTAAATTGGATTGTAACTGCATATACATAAAATGACCATATTTGCCTTTAATGTCGTTTGGTAATGATTCCAAGTTTGAAGAAAATTTGCCAGTTACAATAGTTATAAATACGTTAAGACAAAAACTTATGAATGTGTCATAATTACATTCTGTAAATAGCCATATCTGTAGCCTAAAAATTGAGACTATTTCCTGAATTACTACTTTTACATAAACGTTGTCTTTAATTAGTGATTTAGTGTGTAACATTACATTTCTTTTAATTAAGAATAACCATATATTACAGCAAAAATAACTTTAATCATTTTAATGTGAGTGTGGGAAATAAAAGATACCAGATTGAAAATAAATAATAGGTACAACAAATTTTATATTAATCTTAAATTATTTACTTAACAAATATACTTAAATGTTTAAAGTTTATGTTTAATTTGATTTAGCTCTAAAGAAACCTCTAGGAATCAATTACCTTTTCTAATACTAAGAGAATATCATTTTCAGGAAATATTCTGCTGCTTACTGCTAATGGGACTATTAAAAAATGACCTGCAAAGTGACGACGAATGAGAAAGGTTTAATTTAATTCCATTTTTTGTGGCAAGCAGCGCAGATCTCGTAAACGAGCCATATTTTTTGGTCTTGGCTTCTTGTGAATAATTTATTTATTCTATAGATGCGATCGGCAAATTTTTTTGATTGTTTTCTAGTAACAACAAGAAACGTGACCGTTGAAATTATTTTATACAAATGTCAGTTATATTCAGCACATTTTGAAATTACATTCTCTTTTTTGTGGAATTAACAATTTTTTATAATACATTATTATAACTTTTTATGTCGTTAGTGCAATCAATCTTGGATATAGAACCGCTTGTTAAGGAATAATGATGAAAATATTGGCAATTTATTGGAAAAAAGAAAATCAACTTTCTAATACCTCTGCCCTCCTCATACTCTTATTGATAAGTTTAAATCAATTTGGGAATTATGGTACATTATTTCACAATTCCCACAGAACTTCCCAAAAAATTATTTTCAAGACATAAATAAAAGAATAATCCTCCACCGATATATGTTTAATATGTAAACTAAATTAAAAGAAAACTATTGCGAAGTTTCCGCGTAAATCAGGAATGCTGTATTTAGATTTGCAAATTTTGACTTAAACCGTCTTCTGAATCCCCTATCTGATAACTTAATATCGATATCAAGTCAACTTTATCGTGTTTATGTAGTTCTCACTCACACAGACTATAACCTGGAGGGAAAGAAAGACCAATTTCTAAAAATCTTGTAAAATTAAAGTCTTTACGAAAGTTACGCTTGAATTGTACTAAACTGGTCATTTCAAGATTTACGCTTGATCTTGTGCACGTGATGATTGGTCAATAGCATGCGCCCATAAGAATTTCTATTCTAAATGTTGACTGTAGTTTAAAGACTTGGAAGATTTTTCGGACCAATACTGTAGTAGGAGAGTAGTTTTAAGAAAAAAAAAGAAGCCCTTTGGGCTATTTGCGTACACACAGCTTGAAGATGAAGGGGATATTGTTTAGGTGTGCCGAGGAGAGACCCGGCCATGGAAGAGGCCAAAAACACCAGGTGTTATTGCTGGATTAAATAGTGCTGGCTGTTCAACAATGCCATCGCACAATAAGAAGTTACGTCAAACGGTTAAACGTTTAAAGTCTACTACTGAGACGCAATCAAGACTTGAAAAAAAGAGTACAGGAGATTCTTCCAGAAGATTAATACCTGAACAGAGAAGAAAGAAGTTTAAACCTAAGTGAAACCTTAGGAAGAAGAAGAAAATATAAACTAATTTGAATAATGAAGAAATAATCCATTTATCAAACTTTACACATGTCTTGTAAGCATCTGCCATTCAAATTCATTTTTTTCAAACATTATATTTGAAAAAAAAATTAAAAAAGAAAGAAAGAAAGAAATTAGTAATAAGTAGCTTATATTGATTTATTTAGAACATTCTTTTTGTTTTTAAAAATCTCAGTAATTCCACAGCTTGCTACTTTTTCAAGTATTATTCCATTTTTGTAGAGAAATCATTTACAAAAACAATATGTTCGTACAAAACAATTTTTATATTTATAGAAACTTTGGAAATATTAGATAAAAGAAATATAAATAGATTTATATAAGAAATTATTGCATTAGAATATTAGAAAAAAAAAACATGTGATCTTTATAGCTTTGTAAGTGTTAGTGAAATTTAAAAAGAAAAAATTATTTTATAATTTTGAAATTGAGAAAAAATAAAATAATTATTCTGCTTATTAGATATAATTTGAAATTGTGATATGTTTCTAATTAATGGATAGGGAAATTTAATAACAAAACAATTTTTTAAGCCTATTTTTTCTTCGTTACCAAATATTGTTACCTTTTTCTAGAAACTTATTTTATAAACTTAAAATATATAAATTGATAAATATAAAATTTTGCAAATACAGCAAAAATAAATAAATAAAAAATATATAAGAAATGTACAAGGCTTGAAATTATCTTTTATAAAAACTTCCACAAATATTTCTTTTACTTTTAAATAATATATAAAACATATGATGACCTTTTAAATAAATATGTTAACATCACTTCGAAGTTTCAATTTATCAAACTATTACTTTGAAGAAATATTCAACCTAAAAAAAAAAGAAATGATTTTTTTTTTAAATATATAAGAAAAATGTGATCTAATAATAACAATAAAAAAAAATACATTTGGTTAAATTGTGCAAAACATTATTTTACTTTATCAGTTTTCTAATTCCAAATTTTCCCATATAACTAACTCCTGGATGAAAACTCCTTCATCATTCATTTCTATAGATAATTTTTCTAAAACTTATTCCATTAAATTTAATTTCTCTTTACATAATCCAGATTATTGGTCTTGTGGACTAAGTCATTCGCGGTCGATAAGGCTACTCAATGTTGGGTTGCAGTACTGGACAATATCCGAGGTTGTGTCAATAATAGACATATTTTTTTTTCTTTGTGACGAGGTCTGGATGCCCGTCTGTAGTTATAATTTGACCAGATAGAGAGGGAAACAGTGAACAACCAATATATCTCAACAGTCAATATACTGCACTAAAGTAAATAGATGAATGGATGAATATCCGAAACTGATCAGTAAAAAGAAAAGAAACTGGCTTCCAAGACGGTCTCAATGTTAGATATTGTCCAGAATGCGGAATCCAGCAACTATGTTTAATTTGACTGGTAAGAGAATAAATCTGATCGCTTAGAATTATATTATTATTGCAAACTTTCATTTGAAAGTTTATGGAAAAAAAGATGAGATAAAAAGAAACAACTGGAAAGTGATTTCAAAATTTTGATTTGAAGATACTGCAATTTGCATAAGTGTAAGTGAAATTAGATGGCTAGAAATCCAGATTTGACTAGCAATACAAATTAATGAAACATTTCGATAAGTAATAAAGTGCTATTGTTTTATACACACTGATGTCTTTCACTCTACAAATGCGATTACTGTGTATACTTCTCAGATTTAAGTCGAATTTCCATTATTGCTAGGCAATATATGAAGCAATATTGTTTCCTCATGATGGTTGAAAATTCGAAATCGTCCAGTAACAACAAGAATTAAATCATTTTAGGCCCAATGTTGGTGCTCGCTGATATTGTAGAGGCTAGTTTATTTTCCCAATTTCATACAAGAAGAAACTACATGGAGCTGTTGAAACTTGACTAAACTCAACTTTTGGACGGACTTTATGTGTATTACGCATCTTATCATAATAATATCAATATCACAGAGTTTATCTCAGTAAAAGTACTAGCAGCGGACGCTAGAGTGTACTCATATAGTTCACCCTTAAGAAGTTTATATAGCCAAAATTAATTTCCGATGAAAATCTAACATGATGCATTTGTTCCTCAACAAGAAGCAAAAGTAACAAATTCAGTTTTCTAGGGGAAGTTTTTCAAATAAAAGTGAATAGACGTGAATTTTAAGAATGCCTAATTATAAAAACCATATGTAACCGTTGTAAGAGAAGTAGCTGATTATCAGTAGCGAAGTAAATAATCTATTTGACTGATTTGTAACCACAACTTTTGCGTAGAATCCCCTGTGTGATACTAAGAACAATATAACTTAGTCATTCCATAAAGTCATTTAAAATGAAAAACAATTCTATATCTCAAATTTGACCATCTTTCTGCTTATGTGGTCGCTACATTTCAATTTGAAATGCAGTAATAATAATTGAATAAATAAAACGTGAATTTAGAATAGTGATATAATAACCGAAATAATTTGATATCAATAACATGTTACAATCATTTAAAAATTTATATATATATATATATATATACGTACTTCAAGAACTCCATCAGTAGGAAGATCGGATGCATGGACTGCATTGTGTACTTTATCTTTTCCAAAATGAGCTCTGAGTGTATCTGGCCTTAGTTTTCGCGCGATATCCTATAAAGAAAAAGTTAAATTAAAATTAATTTATTTTTAATAAGGAAATTAATTACTTCAGTTAAACATTATTAAGTTCTCTTATGGATCATTGAAAATAATGTAAATAAATAAATTATCAGAGCTACTAACTGGATCTGATGGTCCAACAAAAGCTCTAAAATGTAAAGGTGTATCCTTTCCATATGGTCCTATAATTTCTAAGGCTACGCATGTACCTGATGTCAACTCTTGAACCATATCCTTAAAAAAAGAGCAAAGGATGGTGTTTTTATGGTTTATTAGTGAAGCTAGGTTTGTGAATGCGAGTTATTTCTTGTAACAGTATCTAATACATTTGTTCAGCGTGCTTCCTATCCTAAAGATCAGTTTCACTAAAAAGGCCCTTCTCGTCTTTGTTATGATAAACTTTGATGCTGGCTCCTCTGACAAGTGCCTGGAGACACTTTTGGTAGATATGCTACCTTGACAAGCCCTTACTTTCATCAGAACATGCAACCCCTTTGTATGTCCTTTATTAAGGCGAAAAAACTGTGAGCAAAAATCTGATTCAAATTTGAAGAAATAATATTAAAATTACTTAGCAAAAAATTTTGCACAGTTACATTGTTGGTCGTTGACTAGGCAAGTGAGTAGGTGTGGCATGAAGAGCTGCTAGCCAAATTTAGAAAGCATCTTCCTTATTATTTGATCTTTCTCCAAGACAAAGGATCAACTTCTCTGAATAGAAACAGATACCTTAGGGAAGTGTCTAAGTTCATTCATAGCAGACTCGCCACAATTTCTAAGACTTCATCACAAACTTGCGTAGAGAAAAACAGTTTACACGTTGTTTTGCCCTTTGCAAGTCCCCCCAAAATGGTCGATGATCAAAAAATAAAACAAGCTTAATTACTGTTGAATAAATGCATAATGCTATTTCGTGGGAAACATAAATAAATAAATCAAATTACTTAGATCACCTCTCTAACCAAATCTTTTAGTCACCTCGAAGTTATTTATCCAGTTATCTTTTTTGCATTCATACATCTACAAGGCACTTTAAAATAAAATTAGTTTTAGAATACTTTGCTTTATTTAAATTCTAACTCTCGGGAGATTACTATTAAATATTTTAATATGACTCAGATCGATCAGCAATTTACTAGTTTTTATTCTTAAGAAATGCAAGGAAATACTCTTCCTTCGCTTCTAATGAAGCGTTTGAATATGTGCTCACTATTGAACTTATTATAATATCTTCTTTATTCTTCTTTCAGGTTTCCGCGGTTTTCTAGCAAATCACTAATGTGGTCTCAACCCGGAAACTCAAGCTTTTTTGAATATGTGGATGGGTCCGCAATGCTTTGATAACATCTGGTATTTTATCCATCGTTGCATGCATATTCATTTTGTTCCTGACCGTTTCGGATTTTCATCCATCTCAGAGCAAATTCACCAAGTTAGTGTAGAGAGTTTACAACGTAATGTTTCTGTTACAATCACACTTATTAGGTTGGAAACCAAACCAATTGATTAAAAACCAACAAGTGTGAGTGTAACAGAAACATCAAGTTGAAGTGAACTTTCTAGACGAACTTGGTGAAATTCCTCTGACGATGGATGAAAATCCGAAACCAGTCGGAACAAAATGAATATGCATGCTATGACGGATAAAATACCAGATGTCAAGCGTTTTTCTTTATTTTTACTAGAGTATAAAGTATAGACTATTGAGCATTATCCGCATATAACGAAATCCATCAATCAATCACTGAATAGCTTAGCTTAGAGCATATTTCTTACAGTGTATTCCGTAAGTACTCCTTTATAAATTTCATAAAATTCCTCCGTATTAGCAGCATTCATATGAAACATTTGCATTGCAGTAATTTTGAAGCCTTTTTTTTCTATTTCACTCAAAATATCACCAAGTTTGCCTGTAAACAAAAAAAAAAAGAATAATTATTATTAAATCGAATCATATATTTCGCTAACATCAAGTATGTATACACATTTACCTTCTTTGACTGCATGAGGTTTCACCACACAACACGTCGAATCTTGTAAAAGTACGGTTTGAATTTCAGGATTTTTTAAAGTTTCTTCATTTTCAAATATTAATTGGGTTTGCTATGAAATAAAATATTTTAATATTTAAATTAAATGAGAAAATAAAAATTAAAAAAAAAAAGAATATGAATCAGAAAACATGATGTAAATATTTAAATATAACCTTTGCTGCAACTGACACTGATGGAGAATAATAAAATGAATTATGCACTTCGTCAAATCCCAATAATGCAATAATTGAACTGGGGTCTTCTTTTCGTGCAACATTAGGATCTTTAGGTCCAGCTATTTTCTTTAGTCTGTCAACTGCATTCTCACCAACCAATTCCATTGCAATGGAAGCACCAGATGATTGTAGATGAGTTTTCAGCTCTCTGGTAAAATACGATATTGAAATATTCAATTAAATAATTTAACAACAGAATTTAGCTATTATTCATTATCTAAACGGCTCAATAGTTTGATTTAAGTGAAATAATATTTTATAATAGATAATTTAAAGCTCTTCAAAGAAATATTAGAGAGCCCACTGTGCGCGCATCACTTAAGAAGTTAGTTATATTCGGTGGGAGAGAATTATGATAACCCATAATCATTCATTAGGCAGAATAACGCCGAAATTACACTTATTTGGAGGCAATACTCTCTGATTATAAATATGTTTCGAATCCTCGTCCTTTATCCAATAATGCCTCAAAAACTAACTTATTTCTTCAGACTTGTTTATTCAAGACTTAATGGAAGCAGAAATTCCGGAATGTGATATGGGAAGCAATAGATCTAAATAAAATAATTGAAATGTAGATAGACTAAAGAAAAATTGAGAATATGCTTTCGAAATGAATATCCTAGGCACCTTACACAATAAGCAAGAGAAAAAAGGGCAAATAAAAATTCAATCGTGATTGGAAGTGACCAGAGCTACTTTTGAGTGGTCTTTTGGCAGAGTATACGAAATATTATCGGGAAGGTCAGGGAAGTCAGACTTGATGCAACTATAGACTTCTCCAGAGAGTTTATCTTGCAACCGATACAAAAACATTATTGTTTATTGGAAGCGCAGAGTGATATGAATTTTGAATCGAATGAACTCATCCTGCATTGTTCTCCAGAGAAGATCAAGAATTGTTTCTATTCCTTGCATTGTTTGGAAAGATATTTGGAGGCCGTTAAGACAACCTCTGAAACAAGACCAGGAAGAAGAATGAAATGTCTAGGAAGCTCTTAGAAATAGTTATTTGTGCAAACTGACTTTATGAACTTTTTTTCATTAATTCTTCTTCTTCTTTCCTGGCGCAACCACCAAGTGACCTCCTCAATCTGATTTCCCAGGCGTCCTTATATCTAGGAGTTCGCGGATTCGGAGGATATTCTTCGCGACTTGAGCTTCGCCGTCCTTCCATCCTAACCTTGGCCTTGCAACCCTATGTTTCCTGACCAATATCTAGGCAGAAATTTAGAAGGAAACTCGTCACTATCCATTCTCGCTATACAGCCGGCCCATCTCAATCTGTTATAGCAGAAATTTAGAAGGAAACTCGTCACCATCCATTCTCGCTATACAGCCGGCCCATCTCAATCTGTTATAGCAGAAATTTAGAAGAAAACTCGTCACCATCCATTCTCGCTATACAGCCGGCCCATCTCAATCTGTTATACTCAATCAGTTTAATCCAATCTACTATTGCAAGCTCCTTTTATAAGTGCATGTAATCCTTTGTAGTACGTACGCTGCCAGGTCATGCCTTCACGTACTAAGCCATACTTTCATTAATTAATTTTGTTCTGTTAACTTGCTGGGTGGACATAGCAGCCCTACCCCATTATTATTTTTCCTCTTAGATTTCCAGCCAGTATTTTTTATAGATTATCTCATTTTACAATAGTTTTGTTTGTTAATAAAATATTAATATTTTTCTACCATGAGTAGTCCATTAAGTAAGAATTTTTACTTTCCGTTAATCCTGCAAGAGGAAGTACTAGGATCATGTAACAATTTTGAATCTGAATTTATACCGGAAATATATGTTTTGTTTGTTTGTTTGCTCTAAGTCTTGAGACCAAAAAAGTGGATTTTATAAATTGATCTCTCTCTTTCTGTGCATATATATATATTCTGTGTATGTGTATAGTTCAAAAACAAAAAATCCGATATAAAGTTATCTGTCAAAATCCCTTAACCGGAAAGTACCCTTTATTTAATGGATTTTGTTTTGTTTTAGCAATTTTCTAGAAAACGGCTTCAATCATTTTCTTTTAATTTTGTATGCATATTATATAAAAACAGTTTTCTTATTTTTTTATTCAAGTATTTTTATGGTGCTCTGTGGGGAAGTTGTGATATTAACTTGCTATAAGATTTCATATAATATATGATTTTACCATTTATAAAGTTGATACGAATATTGCTAAAATTCCGGTTGACCGGAAGCGTGAATTTCCTGAACGATTCCTTAGATTTCCATCATTTTTCGATAACACTAGCAGTTTTCTTTAAACTTAATGTAATAACTCATTATGTCTATCACTTTGGTCAAAACTTCTGAAAAATTGACTAAAGTGTTGGGATGTTATGCAACCCTCTAATGAGGTGCCATCCATAGAGTTAGGTTCTCCCCATAAAATATTTTGATGTTAACTAAATATTTGGTAAAAATACTGAAGTTTGATGAAAATTCATTTAGATTAGAGCTGCGAAAATTGCAGCAAGAGGAAATCATGGATATTTCCCTCCACATTTTTATGATTTGAGACGAGTTGGAAGAAAAAAAAAAACCTATGGCGCAATCACCCATGAAGGATTGTGATATTAATTTGCTGTAAGGTTTCGCCAGACGGCGATTTGAATAGGGGACGTTGGTAAGCACGCCGCAGTTCCCACGCCGTTTATTCCGGCCTTCGCTACCTAGGGCGCTACTAACTGTAGCTTCCCACTTTTTAACACGATGCTGGGTCAACACTGACTTTGCCCTCACGGGAATCGAACCCTGAATTCTCGCACGAAAGGCGAGTGCGCTAGCCACTAGACCAGGCGTGAGGATGAGTTCGAAGAAAAGACATTTAGAACTGCAACAAATGGATGTTCAGATTTTTATGATTTTTAACTGAACCTATCACCTAGTTACAAGATATTTGATGATAATCTTATAATATAGCCTAAATTTTACCTTTAACCTCTAGAAAAGATTATAGTAGGTGAAGGCAAAACTTTTTTTTTTAAATGAATGCGTTAAAAACTTACAAATACGTTGGACTACTTTTTTCATATTCCAACAACTTTTCTGCTATACTATCGGTAAATTTAAGCATACGTAAGTTTATTATGGTAAATCCATTTGATAATAATATCTGCAATATTTTTGACTTGTTTTCAATCCCATCTGGTGTTATGAGAGCAAAAGTTCTGAAAATAAATATACTTAGTTTTAATAAAATTGATAACAGAGGCATTTCAAAATATTCATCCAAATAAAACATATTTTATTATACTGAACTTTACTATCACAATAAAAAATTGCTGTATTGATCATTGCTAAAGCAACATGCACCGTTAATCTACAAGTTAAACAAAGAAAACCGAACGGCTATCATAGGATAACCGATTTGCTAAAATTCATTTGGTATCATCTGATTTGAGGGGCTGGTGCCGGAGTGTTTGGGCTGAGGACCAGATACTCTGGAGCCTATGGGCAAATTTTCCAGCAACTTTCAAGCAGAAACTTCGCAAATGGAAGATGTGTTCAGTTCAACTTCTACAGGAAATAACGGATTTAGGAGATTATAATCCTATCTGATAGCTAGACCGCCATTAAAGCACTGAGCTCATATGTCATCAGTTCAAAAATGGTATGGAATGTCCCGGCAAACTCTATGAACTGGGGAAGAACAATAGAGTGACCCTATTTTGGTGCCAGGGCTATTGGCGTAGAAGGAAATGAGAAGGGCCGATACCCTGGCAAGGAGAGACGCTGCATCTCTTTTTTAGGGCCTTGAACAATTCTGCGGAATAGATTAGATTAGATTGGTCAGGGTCAGTTAGAATAGATCAGGAGGGTTGCACGCCAGTTTAATTAGGCTTATTGTATCAATCCCTAACAATCTAGTATAGGCAACCAGGTTAGCTAAGGATAGCTTCTGGGAAGAGAGCTATCATATTATGTATTAAATTAAAAGTCACATCGAAACACTCATACCTTTTTTTTCTTTAATCTTATTAATGCATTCATTAAAAAAAAAAAAATTAAAAAAATAATAAAAAATAATCTTTTCTTGCGAACTAAACATTATAGTTTTGAAGTTCTACCTAAAGTTGAGAATAATAAGGTCACTGGTAAGTCCGAAATTTCTTAAATTTTTACCATTTCCCTATTTGAAGGGACCACGTTATACAAAAATATTAGGGCAGCAAGCAAATTATCTATTTTTTAGATAATTATCTACTTTTTCTAGTCTACTTTCTAAAGTCAAACTTTCTTAATAATAATAAAATTATAAAATAGAAATTAATTACTTCATCATTTTCATTCCCAGAAGTCGTTTAGTCATAACATTTGCATAATCCACAAGCTTTACTTGTCTTGAAAAAATTGTAATATAATTTCCTACATAAATATCTCCAAAATTTAAATTTTCCACTCGAGTTCTTCTAAGAAATATGCGGTTTCTTTTAACATCGTACTAAAGAAAAAAGTATCATTAAAAAAATAGTCATTATTACAATCCTGAGATATTTTCTTCAAACATTTAATTATTACTGCCAAAAAAAATTAGTTCTTCCTAAGGAGAAGAGGATACCCTAGTGTCCTACGGGTATCCCAGCCTAACTATACGAAGAATACTTCACTGACACCCGCAACATTTACAAATACACATAGCTAGTTGATGTGTACGATTTGAGTTTAGCGTACCACAAGCAAACTCTGGCTCCTACTCAAATATCCATACTTAAAATGCGTTATGCGTTCTGAAGAGAAACCTGAGTATATTTAAAAAACAACACGTAATAGTCGATTTGTATTTTATAAGAGAGCCACAGCAGATGTTACGCTACATAGCTGGCCAATATGCGTTAAATGCTATATAAATATAGATGGTAGAAATAATACTTGGTGTTTAGGACAAAAAGACTTCCTGAATGGCAGCACCTTGGTTAGTCTGTTAGTAATCGTAATTTTGTAAGCCTTTTCAAGGAGACAGAGAATTCGAATCTAGTATTCATACTCGTATGTTTGAAAAAATACGAGGCATGTCCAGTAAGTAGGTATTCTGAGGCTCTCACGGCTGAAGGGATTTTGTTTTCGACATGTAGGCTACACTATCGTGTAGCCTGATTCCTCCCCTCCGCAACGATACCGGTTCGAGGTCAGTACGTTGAGAACTGTCGACGCGACAATACGTTTCATGAAAAATGTTAATCAAATCTCCCGCCAAGTGTGAATCGAGTGGAGGCTGGGCAAGAGTTTTTGAGACACTACAAACCCCATGGAGATGAATTTCTCCGCTCCATCATTACTGGAGATGAAACTTGGGTTGCACACTACACACCTGAAACCAAAAGGCAGTCTCAACAGTGGCGTCACACCTCTTCACCCTCCGCCAAAAAGTTCAAAACCACAATTTCAGCCAAGAAAATCATGGCATCCGTGTTTTGGGACTGTCAAGGCATAATTTTAATTGAATATATGCCTCAAGGGGAGATCATCAACTCTGCAAGATACTGCGAGACCCTAAAAAAATTGCGGAGGGCGATTCAGAACAAAGGGAGTCTGCCTGCTGCACGACAATGCCAGACCACACACGGCCAACGCCACGAAGAACTGCTTGCCTCGTTTAAATGGGATGTCCTGAACCATCCCGCGCATTCCCCTGACCTAGCATCTTCAGATTACTATCTCTTTACCTCCCTGAAGCTGCACATGGGTAGAAAAGAGTTTTCAACCGACGAGGAGGTGGAGAAGTGGACGAAGGGGTTGGCGGGTAACTACTTCGAGGAAGGCATCAAAAAATTAATACCCGGTTCACCACCTGCATTGAGAGGAATGGTGACTATGTCGAAAAATAGCTTACATATGTACTAATGAAACCAGGTAATTTTTTTGTTCAAATAAAATTTTTGTAACCTACAAAAATTCAGTACACTTACTTACTGGACATGCCTCTATTTTCATGTCTGTGTATTTTCATTCTGTTTTCTTAAATTCCGAATATATAAAAGTATATATTTCTTGAACTACAATCTTGCCACCTACCAAAAAAAAACTCAAACCAAGATCTGTGAACGAGACAGAAACTAATGTATGTGACATTACATTCAAATCAAGGAGTTTCAAGCATAATGAGAGTACATTAGATTCTATGTTAACGACATCATGATTCCTATGAGTTTACTGTGGCACCCAAAGATTAGGTACCCTCTCACTTCTGTATGTTTAATTTGATTTAAGAGTCTCGACATTCTTGTTTGTAGGCGTCAGTTTCTCCTCCCCGAAGAGGCAAACTCACACACACACACACATACACAACTCCTCACAGTATTGCTGTGTGTGTACTGTGCAATTAGTATGTAAGTACTGACGCAGTGCTGTTTTTCCTCTTCTTCCTGAAAAAATCTGCAGGGGCTATTCGTTCAAGGTTGAATGTTAGCAGAGCGATATATGTGACAAGTCACAACGGCCAGTGACGTGGCCTATAGTGATCCGAAAGGCAGTGCAGCTTGTTGGAATAATTCTGTAGTAATGCCAGGTTGTAATTGGCTTCTAATGACTCACAGAACAACTAAACTAGATGGCGACTTGGATTACGTATCCCCTGTCTTATTATTTCACCAGCACAGATAGTTCGCGACTGTCTGCCTGAAAGACTGTGGCTAGCTCACGTAAGTTTACCGAGATATCACAGCTCGGATTAGCCCTGAATTTCCCAGCTTCCACGTCAACCTCTGTCTTGGAGGATCTGCCCGTGTACCATATAAAATCGCCTTATCTGGCGGGTCATGTTTCCAAGCCTCTCTGTCCGTATCAGGATGGAAGAGATTGTCAATGCTCTATTTAGGAGCCATTATATCGGAGGACAGGACCAAAATTGTGTAGGCCTCCAGCTCCTCGCATTAATTTATGATATGCTCCAACAAATGGGAATTGTGTCTCTTGTAATTCGACTGTCACTGGTCTAGCTACGCCTTGGATATAAATGAGGGGCGGGGGATTAAAGATTGTCAATGCTCTATTTAGGAGCCATTATATCGGAGGACAGGACCAAAATTGTGTAGGCCTCCAGCTCCTCGCATTAATTTATGATATGCTCCAACAAATGGGAATTTGTCTCTTGTAATTCGACTGTCACTGGTCTAGCTACGCCTTGGATATAAATGAGGGGCGGGGGATTAAAGAAACTCCAAGGCCGCAGAGAGGGTGATCCTCATGGCGTCTGTTGTGCTCAGACAAGCAAACCTTTGAACAGTGAACACCCTAGTGGCCTAACACGACAGTTGCAAGGTTTAATATGGGTTACCAAGCAATCTAAACGTTTGGTGCAACAGCTCATGATAATGGAAGATCTCCCAGATTTTTATTGAAGAGGTGAGGCCGGCATGACATATTTCTTTTCAGAATTTTTTTTTAATATCTTCCGAGAAAAAAAATAAACTATTGGTTCAAAAAGTCCCCACCATGAATTTGATAAAACTACAATTAATATCATATGGCATCACAAAAAATATAATTGAATAAAACTAATTTTACATGGGATGATTAATAAACATTATTCTATACAATTAATTCTATAGTGTTTTTATTTTGGTTTTTTATTATTATTAAAATATTTTCCACTGCTTCATAATAGTTTCAATTTCAAATCATATCCTTGTTTTAAATAGGTCAGTAAGGATGGAGCACATGGATACATCGGATCCACTATATTTTCCACTGCAAAATCTATCTGTATACGAATAAGACAGATTAAATTTATGATTCTCCTCAAAGTACTCACCATTTCAATTGTGGAATCATAAGGGTAGAAGAAGAAATAAAATCTTCTTAAAAGGCTAGCGTGTGGATCCATCCATTCAGCAATCAATCCTAATTTATCCCGTCTTGAAACATCCTCCTAATGTGAAGAAACTTTTAAGTATAATAAACTATTCTAAATATGTAATGCCAAATAAAGAAATTTAATTACCAAAGAAGCTGCCATTATGCTGCCATCAATCTATATCTGGAAATTCTTCCTAATCTTCTAAAAGCCGAAGCGATTTATTTACAAACTTTGTTAGTGGTTGCTAGTTAACGTAACGTTCATTATACTCGATTAAATGTTTGTAGACTGTGATGTAATTGGTTAACAAAACTTCCAGATCTTCTTGCCGGAAACTAAAACACAGTAAAGTTATGAAATAAGTACAGAGTAGTTCTTTTTATTAATAAATATGTAACAACTTAATTTCTTTTATTTTAATTTAATCAATTACTAAAAAAAAATATATTATTAAAAACATTGTCACATAATTTATCATTCAGTTATTGATACAAGAAGAGATCTACTAGTGAAATAGATATTTTACTGCTATCCAGAACTTAATTAATGGGTAAAATTCTAATAATATAAAGTTATCCTGGATTTTCAATAATGAACAGTTTTATAATTTGGATTAACCTTTTTTTCATATTGTTTGCATTTAAAATACAATTTTAAGTAGAAAGTTTAAAGGCTAGCTTTAACAGATTTTGGTTCAGGTAAAGATGAGTTTGAGCTTGGTTTCAGTATGTTTACGCAGGGAACCATAAAATATACTTCCAGTATTTGTAACCTGCTTTTGAGGTGTTGAAATGGCCAGAGGATGTATAACTTTTGAGAATTACAAATTAGTGACTTTTACAGCTATTTGTTTTCAGGCATAGAAATTTGTTGGTTATTCTTATAAGGAAAACTTTGTTTAGAATATATAAACGTAATTCCACATTTTTAATGGAATCCCAACGTCGTTTGTAAATTTTCTGTGAAAAGTGCAGTAAGAATTTGATATCTAGTGGAAATTTTTTGAAGTTGATTGTTTACTATTACATTTATGCAAAATGAATCCCATGACGTAAGTGAAATGAATGTTGATCATATTTGATATTTTATCAAATAATACTAATTATGGTAATTATTTACGTGTTGATTAAGAATATTGATGTCAGGATATTATGAATTTCTTCATTCTTTCTTCTTATTATGTTTACTTTCTCAGTTAAATAATGATAAATTGTTTTAATATATGGTGACATAATGATTATTTATTAACCAATTGATTTCAGAAATATGAAAAATGTCTTAAAACTCAGTGAGCAAGAATTAAAAAATAATTCCGTTTCATCTTGGCATGATCAGTACAAAGATAGTGCATGGATTTTCATTGGCGGTCTACCATACGACTTGACGGAGGGAGATGTGATTTGTATATTTTCTCAGTTCGTTTTTTAGTTATTATTTTTGGATTCTATAGAAAATGTAGTGCAATTTTTCTAGTTTTAGTTTTGTTGTTTTTTTTTAGGTTTGGCGAAGTTGTAAATATCAATCTAGTTAGAGATAAGGCAACCGGAAAATCTAAAGGCTTTTGTTTCTTATGTTATGAAGATCAGAGAAGTACAGTTCTAGCGGTCGATAATCTCAATGGAATTAAGGTACTTGAACCTGGAATGTTTTGGCAAGCTCTTATACTTTCAAATAATACTTAGTATTCTTTAATCAATGAAACAATTGTTCTTTATCAACTCATTTGCAACAGATTTAATAACTAAATGTTTTTGTATCCATCAGTACAATTTACTAAACATATTTTTTATTCTCAAGCTGCTTATTGTGGTATTCTGTATCGGGTTTAAGTTCGTAACTAATCCTATACTACTGCACAATCACATTATCACATCCCCATGACACTAAACTTTTTGCGTTAAGCATGTCTAGCAGAAACCCATGTTAACATTACGTCATTATCGTGGTCTCTTCAGTTTCCTGAAGTTTGCTTATCCATGAAACTATCTTTTACTAACTATCTTTTATTACTTTACAACCACAGAGGATTCTTTCAAAGTCAAAGAACTATATCTACTATAATTTAACAGGATTCGAATGTGACTGGTTCTCAGTTCTCTACCCTCATATTTTTACGAAAATACATAATAATAATAATTCATTATTGATGAAATAGTTTATTAATGTATGAAAAATAAATCTATTCTACAAAAGGATGATAATAATAAAATTGAATATGATATGAACATTTATTCTTACGAAACCTAAAAAATTATTTCTCTAGAAGATAAAAACGTGGCATTAGATACAATATTAAATTAGAGGACGAAATAATTAAATTCTCCTGTAAGGCCTGCAAATTGTACCTGTAAGGCCAGGCCTCTTTACAAAATTTAACCAGTGAGATTCAGTTTTTTCCATTCAGTAGTTCCATAAATTCATTGCAATTAATATTACTTTTATTTAAATGTTTAATTCTAATTTCACTAAGAGAGGGGCAAATAGCATCGAAATGCATTGTATCTTCTTCAACGTTCAAATTACAAAGTGAACAACGTTTTATCCCCTCATCAAATCGGTATTTATTTAAATAAGGCAATCACCTATACATTTCATAATCTAAATTAATTTGCCAGTGCATCTAAATTAATATTAAACAAAGTTTTATATGTGGTGGTGTCTTACACTTTTCTGGGCAAGTTCTATATCAGAGACATTTTCCGTGTTAGCCTGCTTCATTTTGTGGTCTTCGACAGGTTTCGGGCTTCGCCCATCTTCAGGATGCGTTTTTCAGACAGTGTGACAACACAGACTTGTACAGAGCAAATTCAGCTTCAATTCAGGAGTGTGACTGAGAAGGCTTCGGGCCGTCAATGACAATAGACGTTGACGCGCCTTAAATTAAAAACAAATTGCAGAAAATATTTTTTTTTTTAATTAGTTCTTTTAGCAATCATATGGGTATCGATTTTGTTCTGAAGCTAAACATCTCTGCATATATTTTATATGCAATTCAATTGTTTACATAAATTTTGTGAATACATCAGTTTCTATGTAAACAATATAATCGGGAGTACAAATAGATAGGCAGGCCTTCTTCTTTTATAAAAACGAGAATTTTTTATTTGTTTAGATTTATCTGAAGATTCCATTTGGAACAATATTGCTTAAAGAATTTATCATTTTTTGAAGAGCTATCAAAACTGGCTAACAAAACCAGTTCATCGCGCATAAGCGAAAGTGTAATTGCAGTTTTTTTTTAACTTGAATTCCCCGTCTACATAGCTTGCAAGGGCAACAGTGAAAAAAGCAGAGGCCCAAGACCATATTTGTTTCAAAACTTCTTGACACCAGACCGTGGCCTTTATCACAGAATATTAGTCCATTACTTTACTAGAAATTTGCATTTCGTCTAATTTATAAAGTTGAAAAATCAATAAAGAACGCGAACACTTTTTGCCTTTGCTTAGTTAATCTAAGTTTAACAACGCTCATTGAATTCATAATATTATTGATGGTAGAGTAGAAATGCCTAAACCCTGCTTGAAGTTCGCCTATTATATGATTCCCTTCCCGTAACAGTTTTCCGATTGTGTTGCCTCTGTAGTTCTGCACCTCCTCTGTATTGCCCTTTTTATATAAAGGAAAAATTATTGCCCCTTGAAGCTTTCCAGTGCATTTCCTTTTGCATAAATTTTATTAAATAATATACAATTATCAAGGAGAATGTCCGGAGAATTTTTAAAAAATTCATATGATACTCGGTCTTTTTTAGTCGTCTTGTTATCTTTCGCTTTTTTAAGGATATCTACAAGTTTGGATTTTAATGTCGGAGCATCTAAAACATCATCAACCGAATAAGGTTCCACATGTGTTATCCTACCAGAATTTTAAAGGGAGATTTAACATTTTTCGAAAGTATTGTAACCAGTATTATTTTTTGTCAATACATAAATAATCGCTTCCTTTTAAAAGACGCACCAAACTTTTTGCCAGATTCTTTACCTTGTTTAAACTTATAAACCGTATTTTTAAGTGAGCTCATTTCCATAATTTTCATCATTTTTATGGGTATTTTGAGACAAATATCTGAATGTGTTGATATTTCGTTGTCAGTTATTGTTTAAATGTTGATTTTGTTAATTTGGATGAACCTGTAGCTAGCTTCGGAAATCTCCGTTGGTTGTAAATTATACGACCAACGATTTTCTTATTACACTTACTACTCTTCCTCTGTTTATTTCTTTTGCCAAATTCATTTCTTTTGCAGCACTTTCTTTCACTAAAATTTGGCACACTTTCTCGTTAAACATTTTCCAAAAATCTTCTAAGTTATCATCGTAGTACCATGAACTTAGATATGTTTTTCTATTTCTGCCTCCACCAAATCATGAGCCTTCACTAATTTTGAATAATACTTTGATATTGCTTTATTTTAAATTTGAAAACTTAATCTTTTCTCTTAATTTTTCCGCCTTTTTTTTCCTGTTTTTGCTACTTGTGTGGTAACTAGAAGCAAATAATCAGATTCTATTTCCGTTCTCTTATAACCAACCCGGGGATAGCAGTTTTTTTTGTTGGTCTTTTATTAACTGTTAATTGTTGATAGTAGACTTTTGATAGGGGCTTGATTCAACTTGGTATGTTTGTGATTTCCTTGTGCGGAAATAGTGTAATCACAATCACGAAATTATTTGCTAAACAGAATAGGATTCCTTTTTTTTATTATCATTTCGTGCACTCTCCATGAATACCGATCAGTTCTTTATACCTTTGAATGTTATTTTCACTCGACCGTTTATTAGGTCAACTAACATTATGATAACTTTTTCACTATTGAAATTCTTTGTAAAGTTTCAAATAAATTTTCCTCATTGTTAAGATATTTTCCGTGATTGCATGCTTCATTTTGTGCTCATGGCCGGTTTCAGACGTACGCCCAGCATGAGGATGCCTTGATAATGTGATAACACTGACGTGCAAGTCTGTTATCACACTGTATATCAAGACACCTAATGATGGCGAACGCCAGAAACCGGTTGAAGACGACAAAATGAAACATGCTTTCTTTAAGTAAGTTATTTTAATAAATAATTTTTTTAATTTTGCTCATAGGTTATTGGTAGGACAATTAGAGTTGATCATGTAGCCGACTATAAAACGCCAAAAGAGAGCAAAAATGTTACAAAAGAAACTGCTCAATTGTATGAAAAAGGTTGCGCAGTAACAGAAAGAATCAGAGTTAAGGAAGAACCTGTGGACGTCACTCCAAAAACTGTAACATCATATCAAAAGCGACCGATTAAAGGTTATTTTATATTTTCATGAGCTAGGTTAAAGAAATAATATCTGAATAATTAAATAGCATTTGTTGTCGACATTGCGACTTTTTCCATTTTTCATTATTATAAAATTTTATTTCATTTTCTAGTTTAAATCTTACGTAGAAATAGACGTTAATTTGATTTAGATAAAATTAAATCTGATATTATATCATGTATTTAGATGAAGAGGAAGTTTTCCGGAAAAAACGAAAAATAAAAAAAGAGAAGAAAGAAAAAAAGAAAAAAAAATCTTCTAAACATAAAAAAAGTAAGTCAAAAAAGAAGAAGAAGAAGAAACGTAGTTCCGATAGTGATTCTGAGAGTAGTTCGGATTCTGAATCAGATTCAGATTAAATGTATAAGTTTTTTGAATTTTGTTTTTTAAACGACAAGCAATGCAAAAGCTAACTATTTATTTTCTTTAAATGGAAAAACAAATCTCTTTTAGCATAGTAGACTTTGTTGTATTTTTTTATTGTTTTTCTTAATAAATGTATATTCCCTTATAATTTTTTATACTTTTTTTGAATAAAACCATAATTTGGTGGTAACACATATTGCAAGCATTAAATCAAATGGTATTATTTCGTTATTAATTTCCTTGGTCTGATGATGTTAATGCTGTGTACCGCCACTATTCATACTTTGTATGTCATCTGTTATTGTTTTAAATGTAGATGTATAAAATTTTTTTTTTTTTTACCTTCACCCTTTCCACCACCTTTATCAAGGATAATTGAAGGTGTGCGTTTGAAGAATTTTTTATTGGAAGTTGAGAAATGTAGTAAGAGAAAGTCGTGTGAATGTTTCACACCAAATTTTTTAATTACTTTATGTACTCTAAGCTAATACTAGAACTCGAGGCCTCACCGGGAAGTCAGCACTTAGCCCATTGTGCACCTCGTAGGACACTGCCATATCAGCCCTGTATCATTAAAAACCGCCAGGGCTCAGACGATGAGATTTCTGATTCCGGATTCGGTACCAGATTGTGGGCGCTAAATTTCAGGGATCGTCTGCGAGCATAATGCACGCACTCTCCAAGAAGGTGAACGGTATCTCATGTTTTTCGCCGCATTTTCTACAGAAGGGAACTGCAGAGAGACCCATACAGGTGCTGCCTGTAACTAGGACATTAATTCTGCCCTACTTATCTCTATTTTTGTTCTGCCAAGGAGATAGGTTGTACGTGCGAGTCTTTGAGGAGCCCTCCAAGAAAATCTTAGAGTGCCTTAGCCCTGCAGTGTTTCTGCAATGTAGAGTATGTTTTCATGTTAGCCATTTTTCAATGGCCCCACAGGCAGTTCTGTACGAGATGCCGCAGAAAGGCTCCGAGCCAGACGAGCTGCCCTCCTTTGCCAGTCTGTCGGCCTCTTCGCTTTCTTGAATGCCCTTTTGCCCTAGCATCCAGCTTAGCCGGAGACTATTACGGTTTGCTATAGATTCCAGTTCTTCCGGCATTCTTTAACAATCCTCGACCTGATGCATTTCGGCCTAAAGCTTTTAGTGCGGTCAGGGTTTCAGAAAAGATCGCAATTCTTCTGCTCGTTACGGCCTTATTCCTAAGATACTGGGTACAACTTCAAATAGCGAAGATTTCAGCCTGAAGACCATTGGGGTGCTACCAAGAGATATGCCGATGCGACACCGGCGTACCTAATATGCACGCTACCCCCGACACCGGCACAGGTCCTGTATACTACGATTTCGTTTTTGCTCTGTTTTGATCAGTGTGGTAATAAAAATCCACATGTGAAGTTGTCACCCTGAAAGTCGATTCAAAGAGATCCGTCGGGTTCATTACATCTGCTCCCATACATACTTAACTCTGGGGTTTTCTCTAATTCCCCGAATATTTTTCCATGCCCCTGGGAGTTGTAGCCGAGTTGCAGGTTATGAGTCTGATCAGTCTATAGGCCGTCCTTAGAGCCTCCACCCCCGCAAACACGCATTGGCGGAAGTCCCAAGAGGACCTCCAAGGCCGCCGTGGATTATAGCTCATGGCACCAACCCAAACATGCAAGCCTTTGCACCTTGCCCAGCATTTTCCAAATAAATCACCTCTCAGTTCTATACCAGATAAGCTACTATCGGTCTCACCATCCTGATATATATCCAGTAGCATCCTGGGCCTAAGACCCCGTATTTTGTCAAAGCTTCTTTTAGAGGCCCACAAGACCGTAATCTTTTGTTAGTGACGTGTCCACATGGAGTCGCCAGCTTAATTTTGGGTCCAACGTAGTCCAAGAATTTTAGCCTATCCGTTGCTGAGAGAGATTTCCACGAAAGGAGGGTGGGCTGAAATCATCAAGTTTCCTTCTCCTAGTGAACAGCACTACAGAAGATTTCTAAGGGTCGATGTTAAGTTGTTGTAGGTTCCGCAGAGCTGGAAAGCATCAGAGATATTTTCCGTGATAGCCTGCTTCTCATTGACTGGTTTCGGGCATTCGCCCTCATCAGGATGTTTTTGACAAAACAGTGTGATAACATGGACTTTCTCAGAGCAAATTAGTTGATACCTGTGTTTAATTAAAATTGTTTTTCTTAGGACCTAACTAGCTTAAGAGGAGGTTCGTTGATATCTGGGTGGGTAAACACATGTTGTTTTTCGCTTTTAAAAGGATGCATTTTCCTTTTAAAAAGGAAGCACCGAGCAAGTGGAGATGTGTAACTTAAATTAAGTTTTTGAAGGAGATTTACTTTGTTAGTTACCCATACTATCTTACTATTTCACTTTTTATTTGTTCTTTGACTGTAGAGCAAAGCGAATGACCATTGTGCCAGCGGAGGACTACTGTGGAATACTTAATGATAAAAAACGAGCTGAATGATCGTAAGATAGTATAAATAAATAAATGTGCTGTTGAACAATTAATCTATATAAGCATGTTAGTTGATAATCACGTACTATAGATTCCACACTTTACCATTCATAATTCACATACACCATTCACGGAGCATATAAACTTAAAGGTTGATTCATTACATCTGGGATTCATTACATCTGCTCCCATACATACGTAACTCTGGGGTTTTCTCTAATTCCCCGAATATTTTTCCATGCCCCTGGGAGTTGTAGCCGAGTTGCAGGTTATGAGTCTGGTCAGTCTATAGGCCGTCCTTAGAGCCTCCACCCCCGCAAACACGCATTGGCGGAAGTCCCAAGAGGACCTCCAAGGCCGCCGTGGATTATAGCTCATGGCACCAACCCAAACATGCAAGCCTTTGCACCTTGCCCAGCATTTTCCAAATAAATAATTCCAGCTCTGCGGAACCAACCACCACAACAAATTAAAGGTTGATTCTTTACAGGCTTAAGTACTAACTTTTATAAATATATCATTAAAAAATTATGTAAGCACGCTATCCGACCTTAATGTAACGTACATTCCACAATTAACATTTTACATTCTCAAGTCGCATACATTAAATCAAACTTAAAAGCTGTTTGTTGTGGTGGTTGGTTCCGCAGAGCTGGAAAGCTTCAGAAGGAGAATCAACGAACCCACTCTTAACCTACTTAGGTCCTAACAAAAACACTTTTAAAAACCGATGTATCAACTAAATTTGCTCTATGTTATCACACTGTTTTGTCAAAAACATACTGATGAAGGGCGATCGTCCGAAACGCTTGATAACCACAAAAAGAAGCAGGCTATCGCGGAAAATATCTCTGATGTTTATCTTATGGCCTACCCTGTCCCACCAGTTAGAGGTGCATCCAAGAGCCATGTGTGCAACCTATGAGATTGTACATGATGTAAGTTTGTAGAAGGTCACGCATCAGCCTATATCGGATGTTTGTTTAGTTATAGTTAGTTGATGGTTCCTCCACCATTTATAGTCAATATCAACTAAATACAAAGAATTAGCTTTATTTTATGATATTCAAAACGATAGGTAAGTAGAAACGTAATGGTAAATGTATCTTGTCGGTTATCAGAATAACTGCCCTGATTTAAGTTACTATGAAAGATTATTTCATCAAATATAAAAATATTTCGATTTCTAAATTAAGACGATACGATCTAAAAGACCTATTACTGGCTCCCTTGTATGTCAGGGTTGGTTCATGGCATGTAATTTATCCGAGAAAGATACAGTGGAGAGTGTGTGTGTTGAACTAGAGTTTATCTGTCGCTCCCGCTAGACCCAATTATTGCACAAATAAATTATCTTTTCAATGTCCTGTTTCTTGTGTGAGTGTTGGATGGGTCACTATTAATTGTCGATGTCATTAGGCCAGTTTCCTTTAGGAATGTTCAATATTCCTGAAAATCTGTCTAGTATAAATATATAAGAATTACCATTGATAAAACTATAATTTTCTCCAAAGACAGTGGTCATCGCCAAAGGGAACATAAATTATTAATATTCAAATGTGGTTGGTTTCCAAGTATGAAGAACAGTTTTTCGTCAATATCTTTGTCGATTTTACAACACAAACGCTGAAATTTGGTAAATTGCCGGCACAAATTCTGTACTAACTATTGGAAAAGAAAAGCATTTAAAAAATAAAGTTTGTGGCCAGTCTAACTTGTCGCTATTTCAATCCCTAATAACTCTGTCAATGTTGCAACACAAACTATGAAAATTTGGTAGATCGCCGGCACAAACGATTGATAAAAAGAAAATTTTTATAAGTCAATTAGAAATGTACCCATTCTAACTTGATGTCAAGTTGGGATGGCTACTTTTTTCCTTAATAACTTTATTTTACGGCCCAAACGCTGAATTTTTGCATATTGCTGGCACTAACGGTGTGCAAAAAAAATCTAAAAATCCTGTGGAAGTAAGCCCAACTTGACGGGTGTAAAAAATCCATTTTATATATAAGTATTAAAAAAAGTAAGAGAAAGTCGTGTGAGTGTTACAAGCAGCACAACAGAAGGCATGTAGCTAAGCACGTTATGCCAAGCCCATCGGATAAGTCCTGAGTATTCTATTTCCATTATACGATGTGAATAAAGCCATCATGGTTCCGATTAATACATACACTTCGAAACGTTTACTGGGTTATGTAGCGTCGAATGGCTTCATTGTAATGGTCGTTAACTAAAGGAAGCGAAAAGAATGAAAAAATGTCCCTTTAATGGTTAACTTTCTATAAATTCATTTTTTTTTTTTTTTTTTTTTTTTTTTTTTTTTTTTTTTTTTTTTTTTTTTAGGAACTTGGCAAGTTTTCTTAAAACAAAAATGAGGATATTTGTTGAAACTATACTTTTGATTGCTGACATCAATGCTTGATAATTTAACATAATCTAAATTCTGATAAATAAATTTACATTAGTATCCGACTTTACGCACTCGCCTTAAATTATATTTATATTGCTTCTATTTTCTTTTTCCATAACATTTTATCAACATATATGAGTTTTATAAACTTCATACCTAAACAAATTTAATTACCAATTGATTTGCTGCATAACTGGCAGGTATGCTTCAGTGATCTCTAAAGTGCAAATTCATCTAAAATTACCGTTGAAAAGTGCAAAATTTAATGTCCTCACACAGCCAACATAATAAATTTTTTGAGAGAAATAGACTTTCAGAAATCCAAGGATTAGTTCATTTTTTA
Organism: Triatoma infestans; assembly: GCA_011037195.1. Classification (NCBI taxonomy): domain Eukaryota; kingdom Metazoa; phylum Arthropoda; class Insecta; order Hemiptera; family Reduviidae; genus Triatoma; species Triatoma infestans. Next base: position 173,913 of record JAAEAF010003361.1, on the reverse strand, counting down.
AAAATATTATTGCTTAACATTTTGATAAATTTTTCAAGTTTAAATTCTTACTAGTTTTTGTGTTGGCTGCTTTAATTGATATTTTTTTCATAACCATCTAAATAATTTTTCATTTTTTTTGTAGCTGAACGGATGTTATTTACCGTTTAAGGTTACTTTGGCCCTTAGCATGACATGGGCGTCTTTGGTTGTTGATCCTTGCATGGCCTTTTAGTTAAATTTTTTGTAATTCATGTGTACCAGCTGCTTTCGCCCATAGTTCCTAAATCACACAGGTAATGTCTCATCTTATAGAAGAAGAATTCCCAGTATGGGCTTTATTACCGAAAAGAGAAACGGGTGTTACTGGTTTTTTAAATAAGTATCCACAGTATGATGGAAGAGGAATAATCATTGCCATATTTGACTCCGGAGTAGATCCAGGAGCCGCAGGATTACAGGTATCTTTTTAGTTTGGTTCCAAACCTTAAATTTACTGAAGTTTTTGGCAGCTGCTAATTAAATGAGGCATGCCTTAGGTTACAAGTGAAGGGAAACACAAGGTAGTTGGCAGGTATGATTGTAGCGGTGCAGGTGATGTAGACACTTCAACCGTGGTTCAAACAAAAAATGGTACTATAACTGGAATTTCTGGTCGTACATTAAAAGTAATAGCATAAGTTAATATTTCTTTCGTTGTGCTTAGGGGTTCAATTCTTATGTTTAATTGAATATACAACCAACAGATACCCAGTAGTTGGAAAAATCCCACGGGTAATTACCATATTGGAATTAAGAATGCCTATGAATTGTACCCAAAACCTTTGAAGGAAAGGATTGAAACCGAAAGAAAGGAAAAAAAATGGGATCCTCATCACAAAAGTGCCTCCGCCTTAGCAAATCAAAAACTGAACGAGTTAAATACGGTGGGTACAATAGTTAATAATATAAAATATAACCTTTATTTCACTTATCAAAATAAGTTTAATACAATATTTGCTTCTTTTTAATTTAGACGTTAGATTCTGCAAAAAGTGGCCAACCAATCACACGTATACAGAAATTGGTCAAAGAAGATTTAGAATGTCAAGTTGAAGTCTTAAACACATTTGAAAAGAAATATGTAGATCAAGGCCCAGTTTATGATTGTGTTGTATTCCATGATGGAAACATGTGGAAGTAATTAGTATCAGTTATTGTTTAAAGCATGACAACAGACCTACTCTTATTATTGTTGTTTTATTAAAATGGCTCCTAGCACTAATAATTTAACTCTTTTTTTTTAGCGTATGCCTTGACACAAGTGAATGTGGAGATTTAGAAAATTGCAACCTTGTTAGCGAATATGAGAAAACATATCAATACGTTTCCTTAACCAAAGAAGATTTACTTAATTATTCTGTTAATGTACACGATGATGGAAATCTATTGGAAATAGTTTCAATTTGTTGTAAGTTAACTTGTAGGCTTTTTTTTTTGGCTCAGCGCCACGAGAAAGATTAATCATTATTTCTTTGATATATAACTAAATACTAAATAACGAATTACATAATTCATCCTTAACCATCCTCTGATTCTTTACAATAACAGTTAAGAATTTTATTGTTAATTCGATGTTCTAATAGTTACATGAGAAGCTTTAATGTCGGAATTGCAGTTTCATTTCCACTGCTATGACAATTATTCCCACGATCAGAAATAATTTACTATGATAAATCTATCAATGAGTAAGCTCAAATATTATCCACTATTGTAGTCTCAACTACCTATTCAAATTTTTCATTATTTAATTATATGACCAGTTATTTCTATATGTCTTTATCAAATTTTTATTTTAATATTGTACTTTTAATTTACAGCTTCACATGGTACACATGTAGCTTCAATTGCTGCCGCTTGCTTTCCCGAAGAACCGGACAAAAATGGTATTGCCCCTGGCGCTCAGATAGTATCATTATCAATTGGTAAAAAACGTTTGCTTTCTATTATTTTTACAATTGAATTGTATACTTAAAGATGCTTTTGTATAAATATTAATTTGCAGGCGATAGTCGATTGGACACTATGGAAACAGGTGCATCAATTGTTCGATCTATGATAAAGGTGATGGAATCAACAAAAACGGAAAACCCAATACAAGTCATCAATATGAGTTATGGAGAACATGCTAAATGGTCGTGCACCGGGTACGTCTAGTTGTTTCGCTTATTTTCGGTAAACATTTTTTTTTGTTTTGATTTGTTTCATCATGTTTTTTCTGAATATCTAAACACTAGCTTTGAAAGGAAACTAAACATAAGCATTTACTATCGAATAATTCTTCACATTCTTGAAAAGCTTTTTGAAATTTATTTAAAAAATGATTTCTCAGTGTTGTAATTTTTAATTATGGTGAAATGGACAATTTTTTTTTACAAGTACAAATATTCTTAAACGACTACCCTTCTGATTATTGGGTTATTTTAAATCGTGATCCCATTAATAAAATAAAACTACAAAAACACAATAATAATAAAAAACAACACCTATCAGTGCAGATAAGTTATGATGTCTGATATGTCGCCATAGTAGTAATTACATCCAAAAGCCATTAATAAATTAGTTCAGACTTTAACCAGTACATTATTGCATATTTGTTAACATTAACATTTTTACCTTGATTCAGCTGCATGAAGCCTTAGTTGCTTGATCTTTTATGGATGTGTATTGAACATGAATTAAATCTATGCATCTAGTGCATTATGTTTCAAGAATTGAAAAGGATATTAAGCGGTAAGTGTGAGGAAAATTGGTTCTTCACTAATCCCCCCCTCCCAAATAAGTTAAATTCGTAATCATTAAAACTGAAATAATGTCTTTTTATAGTGACTTCAACAGAAAAATGAAGGGAATAAAAGTTCATCAAAAATAAAAATTGAGCGGATTTAGATTTGTTTATTTTATCGGTAATTTTATCGGTCCATGTTTATGAAAAAGTATTTCAGTTAATAACCAGCGACCGTCAGTGACTCGAATCGTTAGTGAGTCATAATGTTCATTTAAATCAATTACTCTACCATTATTTAGTTCTTTACACTACCTGTTAGAGCTAAAGCATTTGCGGACCTCAAGATTATTAATTATGCATTCTGCAGGTTAGTACTTTCTCTTCAAAAATGTCAGCGAAAAAGCGAAGTCAAATTTTAGGAATAAATGTTAAGTTTACTATATCAATAATAATATTTCTGTTTCCTTAATTTTTCAAAATTTTATTTATATTAATGTTGATTAAAATATTGAATGGTAAAGAAAAAAACAAACAAAATATTAGTTCGCTGGAGCCAAAGAAAAAACGTTTAATCGTTAAAAGTTTATTCGATATTTCGGACACTTTTGGTGTCCTTCCTCAGGAGCTAGCACTAGGTTAACAAAAAAAAGAGAAATACCGAACATTACCTGTTGCCGGCATTACAACCCTTCATTTCCAACAACCCTTTCGACGTAAAAAACTCTTCTCAATTTATTGACAAAATAAAAAACCTTCCATTCCTCCACAACACATCATGATCTCTCTAAACGTCCCATCCGCTAAATTACACATACCAACTTTCTACTCTTTCCGCTCATTTTCAAGTTTATTTCTATTAAATTATTTTTCTTATTATTACTAATTGATTTGTTTTTTTGTTCTACCACTCCTCAGACTTCCCAACTTTTTAATTTCTCTTCTTTGCAAGTGTACCTTACTCCAAACCAAACAATAACCTCCTTTAACATTCAACTCTCTATTTTTCCTTAATAGGTATCCATCTTTTTAAATTTTAACATTTTTTAATCGATACATGTTCTGGTTTTTATTATGTAGCTTTGTGTATTTCTCCTTGTGTTGTTTATGTAGTTCGAGTATGTAGTTGTTTAGAAAGGATACCAAAGATGTCTGAAACGTCGAATACACTTTTAAACAAAAAAAAAAGTTTTTTCTTTGGCCTTAGCCAACAAATATTTTGCTTGTTTGATTAACAAAGGCCGAACTTAACTATTGATTATACTAAAGAAAAAAGTTTACATCTTTCCCTTATTCGATGAGAGTGGCGAGATTTAGTTTTATTGCAGTTTTTATAAGCTTTATATGTTTATAAACTTGACCAGTTTTCGGTACATATGTAATTTTAGATATTCCCCTTATTTATATGGTTTCTTTTAGCAGAAAATCCTGATTATACAAATAAATGGTAGTAGGGGCAACAAATGTTCATGGTTTTCTTTTTGAGAATCTTTTGTTTGGTATGAATTTCTCTGTCACGATAAAAAAATAAAAGAGCTGACATGGTAGCTATAAGCGTACATATTTCTAAGTAGTTTGCGCAATAACTGAAGAAGTTATTTATCTTCCGTTTTAGTCAGATGTTGATGAATGGATTTCGAATATACAGAGTATCGGATTGATAATAGGAAAATAGTCTATGAATTTAGATGAATTGCGCTACTAACATTATTGTCAGATTAGAATTTTACAGAAATTTCCTTCTATTTTTTCTGACATTTGCTTACTCCTTTGAGAATCACTGCTTAGCTACTACAAAACCCAAATGCTGTTCGGCCGAGAAATGTTTCGTGTCCGATCTTATATTATAGTCATCGAACTTCAAAACTGAATTATTACCACATTTGGAAGAAGCAATATATATGATTCTCTCTTTTATAATTTCTTTATCTGATGTGGCTTTTTTAAGATCACTGGGATAATAGAAATAAATTTATTTTTTATAATTAGGAGACTTGGAGAACTGATGAATGAAGTTGTAGATAAATATGGAGTGACATGGGTAGCAGCTGCAGGAAATCTTGGCCCTGGACTCAGTACAATTGGTACACCACCAGACATTAGCACAAACAATATTATAGGTAATTAGTAATAAGGATTTATTAATAGATGGTAGTAGTTGGCACACAATCCATTTTAAATTTATTTTGGTTAGGAAGAGAGCCTATACTTAGAGGCATTAAGGTTACTAAGAGATTGTAGATTAGTAATGAAAGAGTATTATCAGCTCATGGTCTAAAATTTTGCGGTACTGATGAAATGACGGGCCGTCATTTGCAATCATGCATTGGATTAGATCACATAAGTCATGACTGTGCCGTCGACAACAAATATCTAAGGCTGGCAAAGATATATTGGGTTGCAAGGTGTATAATGGCGGAAAGCCAATGACGCTAGGTATTGGAAAAAATATCAACTAAGATAATTGTTATAGAGGGATGAATCGCTTATATTTCTGAGAGCTAATTGAACCTTCAAGTGCCTAATTGCTTTTACTTACCAGGATGGCTCCAATCTAAGTCAATATTAGTTACTTTTTATTTTTTTATGGTTGGCCTACATGACAGTAAACGCTCTTTTTTTATTGTCTTAGATTATATTTACGCAGAAGAGATCTTTATTTTATAATATATTGTTTCATAGAAAAAGAATGATAAAATTTATGTAATTACTTGACATATGCAGGTGTTGGAGCTTATGTTTCCCCAGAAATGATGATCGCAGAATATTCATTACGCAACAAAGCTCCTGGTTTACCTTATACTTGGACGGCAAGAGGACCTACCCTTGATGGTGGTAAAGGAGTCAGCGTTTGCGCTCCAGGTGGTGCTATTACATCAGTACCACAGTACATGTTACGTTCAGCGCAGTTACTTAATGGTACCAGTATGGCATCACCTCATGTTGCTGGAGCAGTTGGTATGTCAGGTTCCTTTATTATTATTTATTTTGATTATTAAAATTATAGTCAAAAGTTTTAAAATAATAATAGGTCTAATTTTTCCACAACTGCCAAAATACTGTTCAATCTCATGCATGCCAACTATCACTCGTTATTATCTTAATGATGCTATCTCCATCTGTCGAACAGTCTTCAGACTCTGACGAAGACAAGCGATTATAATGGAATATGCAAAAAAATATTTGAAAATGGTATTAGCAATATTATATTTGGCAGACAACAAGATAGTTATTTTAAAACCTATGTCCTATTATCCAATTCTAATTGCAAATTTATTAAGTCTTTCTCTAGAAGAGTCACCAACAGTTAACTTCACTCTTTTCATGGCGCATTACTTAATTACAACAATGGTATTTGTAAATTTTAATGAACAAACTAGAACCAATTAAATTTTAATTTTGATATAAACATTTCAGCTATTTTATTGTCTGGTTTGAAAGCATTAGGCATTAAACATACGCCTTACCTAGTAAGAAGAGCCCTGGAAAACACTGCCCTATTTCTTCCTCATGCCGATTATTTCGCTCAGGGCAACGGTTTATTACAGGTAATTATTTAATAATATTAAAAGAAATCTTTATTTCATTCTAGAATCTGGTTTCTTATACTGTTTGTGAATTTTTATTTTGTTTAGCGTATTCGATTTGAAAAGATTACATCAAAAATTCATTCTCTTTCGTTCTCCTTTAAATATCAAGATTTTTTAAAAATATAATTTCACATTTTCAAATTTTTTCATAAGAAAAATATCTATCGAGTTATCTTAAATGTTAACTGTAGCATGATTTTGGTTTTTTACTGTAAATACGTACAACTGTGATTATCGTTAATTTAGTATGTCTATAAAAATAATAAAGCAGAAAACAAGTTCTTTCCTAACAAATTTTGTCTAAACCGAACTCACTGGGGTTCCAGAAGGTCAGAAAAATCTAATTCCATTCTAAATTCGCTGATCTGGAGAAATATTATTTTAATTATGTTTTTGCAAGGAAGACCCGAAAGGAAATGTAAATGTAGTGTAAAATATTAGAAATTATACTAAAAAAAGGATTTCATGTTGAGTCACTGTAGGATGATTGCCTTAACAAGTTTGGATTGTCATTGGACAAAAGATGAGACCCAGGACGAGAAAGATATGCCGAACTAGGACTTATTTAGTTCGGAGGCTACAGTCTAAAGTGTTACTAAGATTAGTCATAAAAATTAAAATAGTTTTAAATATGGTTTACTTTTTTGGTTGTTTTATAGGTTGAAAAAGCATTTGATTATTTAACGGCATATGCTGATTCACCTGATAGTAAAATTAGATTTAATGTATCTTGTGCATCTTGCAAGCAGAAAGGCATTTATTTAAGAAATTGGCCATATAACAAAATAAAGGATTGTGCTGTGCATTTAGAACCAGTTTTCGCGGATGTTGACAACATGGGTTTGTATTTTGATTTGCCATTTTTTATTTTTGAATTATCACTATTCCTCGTGTATAAGTAGGCCTTAGAATTTAGGAAAAACATTTTTCTTTTTTTGTATTTTTTAATAACACGTAATTTTTTAAATAATTATGGAATTGTAATGTTTATAATAATATATTTTTTTATCAGACATTAAAGAAAAGTTAAACTTCAGAGTAAGCTTGGCATTAACATGTGATGCGTCATGGGTACAATACCCGTCAGTACTTGAAATGACGAATCTAAGTCGAAGCGTCCAAGTTAGGATCGATCCAACAGGACTTGAGAAAGGTGTCCATTCAACATCGTATGTATTTTGACAGAACAATAAAAAAAAAAAAATCATTTAAATTATATATATTTTATGATGGTCTTGGCCCATATTGCTGGAAAATCAGAGATTTTCCATGGTTTCGTGATAGCATGCCTGAGATGTGGTCATCAGCCGGTTTCGAATGTTAGACCATTTTCAGAATGTCTTGATATACAGTAAGTCTTTATCCACGACTTCATTGTTTGTAAATTTACAAATGCTGTATATTTTATAATAAGTGTATAGTTTGATTTTGCCCTGTAATATTACACTGTTTATCCAGATATCTGAAGAATGACGAATGCTGGAAACCGATCGGATGTCCACAAAATGAATCAGGCAACCATGGAAAAAAAATATCTCTGATGTTTCTACCCATAAGTAAAATAGAAAAAAAATTCTGATGTGAAACATTCGCTTTCTTTCGCAGCAAATGTCCTTAATATTTTAGTTGGTTACAACAAACTTAAATGATCCTTTAGGCGTTGTTAGCCGCATGGTCCGCGGAGTAAGTTCAGGAAGTCCTTAAACTTGGATGGGAAAAATCAGTTATTATCATTATGTTCCATAATCTCTAACAGAAATCTTACATTTCTTTCACATAAGAGTTATGCACATTAGCTGTAACATTAGTGGAAATAATTTTTTTGTTTTTAGACCAAAAATTAACAATGTAAAAATGAATAAAAAGTAAGTGATAGGTATTTAAAAAAATTGTTGCTTATGTTTATATAATAGCCCACACTCAGGAGATTTCCAATTGCCAGAAACAGGTCTAGTTTAAGAATAATAGAATTTCTAGAAATAATAATTATTAGAATTATTCTAATTGAAATCTCAAGTTTCACATGATAACAAAGTCGATAAATAACTCCATTTGGAATAATTGTGAAATTAATGATGCCATAGCGGCTTTAGTTTGCCATCTTTGAAGTAAAAATTAACTTCATTAGTTTTTTTTTGTTTTTTTTTTTCTTTCTCTTCATACTTGGTAAAGTATTTTTCCTGAACATTTTGGTTCAGGAATAATGATATTATTAGACACTGTTACACTTATTTATTTAATTCTGAAAAATATTTTATTTTCATTAGGATACGAAGAGTTTAAAACTGTTATTAGTTCTTCAAAAAATAAAAAAATCCCCTGGGATGGACCAGATATGAGTTTATAAAAAACCTTCCGGACAATTGGTTATATTTTATTTTAGCCCTGTATAATAAATTTTTTCACGATGAGAAGTCGCCGAATGAAATTTCAGAAATTATTATGACTATGCTGCACAAAAAAGGCCCTCGAAATGATCCTAACAATTACCGCGGCGCTACTGAGTTGCCTTCTCAAATTATTTACTAGTATCCTGGCAAGTAGAATTGTCACTTGGGCTGATGAAAACCAGATCATTCCTGAGTATCAGAATGGTTTTAGGCGAGGTCGCTCTTGTGAAGAGCATATTTTTACTCTCAGTGCCATTTCACAATTCTATCTGGGTAGAAATAGAGCATACATTATTTTTATTGACCTGCAGAGAGCGTTTGACTCGATCAATACTCTCTGTTATGGTCAAGCTATTGGCTCTTGGGCTCTTGGCGTCAGCGGCAAAATCGTCAGGATTTTGGCTTTACTCGATCACTCCGCGCAAATGTATATTGGAGTCGAAGGCAAACTTTCAAAGAGTATACCCGTTACGGAGGGCGTATTGCAGGGGGAATCCCTCAGCCCTATTCTATTTTCACTTTTCCTGGCGGACGTGGAAAACTTTTTTCGAAATTAAGGCTTAAGTGGACTACAGATCGACAAAGTTAATGACGTTTTGGTTTTTGGCATACGCGGACGATCTAGCGGTTTCGGCTGTCTGACTCCCCATCAGATGTCAGAAATAAACTTCGGGCTCTAGAAGAATATTGCAAATAAATGGTTAATGCGAAAAAGACAAAAATTTTGAAGGTTTGTAAAAGCTCTGGCCGCCGCGCAAGGAGAAAATTCTGGTACGAGGGGCAGGAAATCGAATGCGTGAATCAGTATGTTTATTTTGGTGTCCCACTCGCGAGCTCTTCCTTATTCGCGCAGGCATCGAATTACATGACAAACAAAACAAACATGGCTGTAAATTCTACATTATCACTCTTGTGTAAATGTAAAATGCAATCATGGGAAGCTCAAACTAGAATATATGAATCCTTAGTGAGAAGTGTGCTCATCTACTGCGTCTCGGTGTGGGGTCTGCGCTACATTCAAAACTTGAATAGAGTCCAGGCATCCTACTTTAAAAGGCTGTTAGGCTGGAAACAGGGAATTATTCGATGGAGAGAGATGTGCTGAAGGCAGTTCTGCTGTGGTTGAGACATCTGGAAAACATGGACAACACAAGACTGCCAAAATTTATGTTTCAGAAAGCTATTAGAAATTCACAACCGTGCGGGCTGTGAAACAAAATGCAATTGGGTATCTCAGGCCGCGGAGCTCTTTAATGTCACTGGCAGCTCCCAACTCATAGACCTGAATTGTCTGGAGTCACTCACAAAGAGTAAAATTTGTCAGTTGTTTAGGTGGCAGAATCTTATTTAAGAGGAAAAGACCTGGTACTTCTCTCGCAGTCTGGTTTCAGTCAAGTTTTATAGTGGCGGGATGTTGAATGAGGGCCCTCAACCATATTTTTTATTACAAGATGTTTCATTCAGGGTAATACGTTTATTCGCTCAAATAAGGTTGGCCGGAAAACACATAATGAATTTTTTTTTTTTTTTTAACGCCTATTTTTTCAGGCGGGCTTAACATCCAACTACCAAATTAGGTGTCGCGGACGCGGGCGGAAGCACCTACTTTACTATTAACATTTTTTTAAACAAATATAAAATTTAGCAGTTATACGCTGGACTCGAACTGGGGTCCTACCACTTACAAGTCCACGCTCATAACCACTACACCAACACCCGCCCCAGACACATAATGAAATTCTCAACGAAAGGAAATAGCGTGATAATTATCAGCGATCGCAAATGCACCGCTTGTGAACTTGATGCCCCGGAGGATGTAGAGCATCTACTAAGTTTGTGCCCTAAATATAATGAATAAAGAAAGCTACTTTCTACCCCACTGACCGGTCAAAACTGTGAAAAAATTAAAATAATCTTAACCAGACAAAATAAACAAGATGTCTGTAGATTGTATAACTATATTTTCTGGCATACTTACTTTAAGAGACCAGCATGTGAGTGGCTGGTGCAATGAATGACTGATAGTTGTAAAAATAATATGCATTCCACAATATCACAATTATAAGAAGTAAATCCTTTTGTAAATACTTTTTGTAATGTTTAAGTTTAGAATGTAATTGATGTTACTATTTTCAAAAATTTTGTCAATGCAATATTATGCTTATAAATACTACTCTTGTAACCAGCGGGTAGCTGAATACAATATATATACATTAGGCAATTAATTGAAATAGTATTACATTTACTATTTTATAAGTTTAAGAGGGTATTTATAGTTTTTTTTCTAAACGAAAAATTCACTATAAAACCTAAAATTTTATAATCCAGTACCAACAAAGGCTAACATTTTCCAAGTAATTACTTTTCTTTCAATAGAAAGTTTTAAAAACAGATAATCTTTCTTTGAAAGGATGAAGAAAAAATAATCTGTGGTGCGCAATTAATTAAGTAATTCTTATTTCTGGAGAACATTGGCAATAGCTAACACGTCAAATGGGAAAGTTTACTTATTCTCAGAAGATGGTTTTCTAATTTGTTTATGCTACAGAATGTTCAGTATTAATTTTGTATTTGTATTATTAGTTAATGAATTCGTTAAGAAAAAAAAACACAAATTTAGTTCTGCGTTTGAATATATTCCTTAATTATTTTATACATTTGAGACCATTTTTTTGAGTAAGGTCGCGCAACTTTCACTTTAGGCAGTCAACTAACTAGTAACATTGGTTCAGAAAAGCATAAAAATTTATGCTTTTTTTGGAAAGCATTATTTACAACAAGAAACTACTTGATCTTATGTTTCAAACGTGAAAAACTTTCAATAAAGTTGTACTAGTTAGGTTTTGACAGAAGCCTTCATTTGCCTTCGCTGGTGCTAATATTGATGTAATATTAAGACTGAAATTCTTGCGATGTTTTTTGTTTTTGAGCTGTGCTATTTAGATACATAATATACACTCAGACCAATATCCTTTTTTCTCAAAATATGTATTTCCTGTGAAAACTGGTACATTTGCAATATTTCTTCCTAAGTGTAAGATAAATTAAACAAATTAAGAAAAATATTAAGTTTAACAAATTTAAAAAAATATTAAGTGTATGAATTAGATAAGATACTTTTATAAGTATCTTATAAGTAAAAGGAATCAAATTTTACTTCCTAATACGGATAAATAAATTTAAAAATACAATTCATACTTTTTTCAATTTTTGTTTTTGTTTTATTTTTTTTAGTTTAAAAGGTTACGATGTGAAATGCCCTGCGAAAGGACCGTTGTTTCAAGTAGAGATTACTCTAGTTCGACCAGTTGAATTCCCGAATGATATATTGCGTCCAAATATCACGTATTCACAGGTTAATTTTAAACCGGGTCAAATCAGAAGACACTTTATAATGGTACCAGAAAGAGTATCCTATGGAGGTAAATTTTTTCCCAAATTTAGCTTAAAAAATATGATTTGCGATTCCATTTTGATTCTTGATATTATTATGAAAATTAGATTTATTTTACATGCTTTTGCGCTGGCTTTGACAGATTTTTTCCCCAAGTAGAAAGGAAATAATTTTACAAATTAATTTTTACTTATTTACCTATCAGGCAGTTTACTGAGAATTTTTCATTTAGATCTTTTCGCTGTACCATATCTCAGAGTTCCATACCTAGCATTCATTGTCTTAGTTATTTATTATTATCAAAATTAAGGATGTGGAGGGTTGGACCACAGTCTCATAGCGTAGTGGAGGGAGGGAAGTTTCCTTGGATTTCTAGGCTACCTTTCACAGAACGAAATAACTATAGCTTTATCCCCTACCTATTGAGAAGGTCTGGTTCTGATTGATACAGTTGCTGGACTTTTTGGCAACTACGCTTGGGTCCAGCTATGGCTGAGCTTAACTAAATTTCATTTTGGATGTAAATTCTTGAGGATTACGGTAATTTTAATTGAACAAAATAGATATCAGTTGCCATTCTAAAGGTTTACAATGGAAAGACATATTCATTATAATTGGTGAGGTGCAAAGCTACAGTTATCATTTCTTTCGAGATTTTAAGGTAAATAATAGGTAATTTGGAGGTAAAAAAATTGTAATTGTTGTAGATTCCTGCCAAACTTTGTCAAATCAGTATTGTCATAATAATGTGCATCAAAATGAAGTCAGATCTAGTCACATTTTGCATATGAATAAGGGGAAAAACAAAAATTTAAATTAGCCGCCAGCTATCGTGGTTAAACTAGAGAAAATAAAATTTTCAATTGTCAAATTTAAGAAAGAATTGAGATACAAAAATTTTGTCCAGTTTTTAATAGTGTAAAGCTTGCTTATTATTTTAAATCTTTGCTCTTTCTAGATATGCTTTTATTAGATATTTAAGTTAAATTGTAATTATCTTGTCTTTTCCTTTTCCAGTTGTAAAGATTAGAGTGGAAGATGAAGATCGATCTGGAAATTTCGTAATTCATGCTATTCAGCTTAAGCCAAAGCAATCATGTAAAGCATTGGAGTTTTACAAAATGTTAGTTTGTAATCCCAAAACGGACATGCATGCATCTTTCAAAGTTAAGGTACAATATTTATTGCTAAATATTTTGTAATTAGAGGACAATCTTTTTTAATCATGAAAGATGGAATACAAAATTTAAGTAATGATGAATGCTCCTTAGCTTTCAAGGTGAAGTGTCGCTGAAGAAGCTCATTGAAATATGGGCGAAACGTCGGTTTCCAGCAAACCACCTGACGCGGTCTCAACCCGGCAACTAAAGTGTATTTCATGAAATTTGTCCCGGAAATCTAAAAGATTAATTTCTGCAATGTTAACACAATTCGTGTTACGGTAATTGTTTGGTTTCTGCAAGGTTAAATTATACAGTTCTAAGAAGTTGAATTTGAAAATATACCACTTCCTTCTAGTTACTTCTCTATTGACAAATTTTAAAATAGAAATTTTGATAACGCATTGAACGGGATTAGCTTAGGGACTTGGAACTATACAATATATCGAAATGGCACTTTAGAGGGAAACCCTCTTACAGCTCTCCTAGGAACTCTCAAAAATAATTTTTTTTCACAAAAAGTTTAAAATAAAGTCTACATATTATGTTAAATAAGAATATCAAGTAAAAGAAACTATTTTAGCATATTTCCGAGTAAATTATAAAAGACGAGAAAAAAAAAATTATTACCAAAAAACAACTTTTCACGTATACCATTCTTAACGAAACTATTTTTTTGAATCTTCTGGCGGTACCTACCTATTTCTGTAGACACTTGTCAAATCCCAAAAACCACTTTTTCATACACATCCCCATGAAAACGCAAATTTGAAATTCTGATAAGTTTGTAATCATTCTTTTTATCTTAAGAGAAAGTAAAAAGATGTACAACAAAAATTATATTTACTGAATTTTATTTATTTTTGCAGGGTGGAATTGTATTGGAATTAGTGATTGGTAAATATTGGTCCGAGCAGTCTGATAGTACCGTAGAGTATAGTCTCCATTTACAAGGTTGTCCACCAGATGGAGATGATTTCACAATGCACCACGCTGAAGGAGTGAAAATTATTGAAATCAAAAGTGGTTGTCAAGTGGAAGAAATTAGCCCATCCGTGCAATTAACTCACATGGTCACTGTGCTCAAGTTAGCAAAACTTTTGATTATTTTGTTTTAAAATATTTTTGGATTTTTAGCAATTATTTACAAATATTGAAATTAGTTGAAATTTTGTCTAAAATGGGAACATTCGATTATTATTTAATATTGCCGATACAGGTGTCATTTGTTAATTAAAAAAAAGATTGTAGAGGTAGTGGCTCTACCGTTTCCATTGCTATCTAGATGATCTAATTTTGATTCCTTTGCGTGGCTGTGTAAAACTGAAGTGTATGGTTCAAGCTCTTTGGGGATATCGAACCAGTTTTGTAAACTATTTCCTCAAGTCATCTCTTCCGCAGCTATAGTTTGTGTGTGTTGAAATGTCACAGTGTTTTTAAAGCTGGATACTTGCCGGTTACTTCTACTTTTTCCCATAAGGCTAAGAATTAAATATCCTTCGGTTCGTTTTATTAATACAATAAAATACTTTCTTCGTTCAGCAAGTGAAGAAAAATTAATGGACTTAGTTGTTTCATGTATCTGGCGTATATTTAAACGGCTTCTTTTTATTGTCGTATTACAGTATAATTTACAGTTTTATATGCTTTAGTTGGCCTGAGGCTTGGTATATTAATGACGTCTTTATAACGCTCCTCAGTTTTAACTAGTAAATTGTAATTTAAAGTTATCCAAACAGTATATCATTGTGAATTACATATCAATCAACTCGTCGAATTTTGCCGAACAAGGTGATATAATTTGTTAGTGTTCATCGGTTTGACAAAAAAAAAAAAATTAATAAAAATACTTGTGAAGAAAATGCTCTATTTTATTAGAAATTATTTATTTGTTTATGGATTACTGCAGTTCAAAAGTGACGTAATATATGATGAATAATTCAGATAAAGTTAGTGGTGGGAGTAGCGAAGCTTGATAAAATTAATTGTGATTTAAACACGATACAAAAAGATTTGACTGTTCAAAACATCATCAAAAACCACCTCAATTGCACTGCTGATTTAAAAAAAAAAATTAAATTGTCTACGAAATTGGACTTAAATATTAAGAAACCCAGCTAAACAATTTCGTGAATTGAGAAGCGATAATATTAGTTTAAATAAAAAAATTTCTGAACCTCAACGTTATGTGACAGATTATTGTAATTTTACTTATCAAAATACAATTATGATTGACAACATTCCCATTGAAAACAAAAATTTCATATCTTAAAACAATATTAAGTTTTATAAGCTTTATGTAATAGGACCCTCTCTTCGGATCCTATTTCATTTAATGATGGATAAGGATAAGTGAGATTCGGTCTTTTTAAAAAAAATAAAAAAACATATATTTTTGTGAACGTTTTGACAAATATATTTTCCTTATCAAGGCGTAAAAATAAGAATTGTTAACAAATCTGCAAAACATGACATCTTTAACTTATATTTTAGGAAAAATAAATAGGTGGGTACACCTCAACATCACCAAAAATAGTGACTATTCTCTATTCTCTGTGGTGTTGAGGTGTTCACACCTACTTATTTTTCCTAAAATTTAAGTTAAATTTTTAAGTCGTTTTAAACATTTTTTAACAATTCTTATTTTTGTGCCTTGATAAAGACAATATATTTGTGGATACGTTGGCAAAAATATGTTTTTTTATTTTTTTTTAAAAGAACGAATCTCACTATCCTCATCCATCATTTAAGAACGGTCGAGAAGAATCTTCCATTTCATTTAAGAATTGTGATTTGTATTTTATTTCACTCGTTAACATTTTATGAGTTTCGGATTTTATGTTTGTTTTATAATCTTAATTTTGTATTAATTGGAAGAAAATATCTAAATAATTAGCTAATAGACATTCCAATCATTTTAAACATAAGTCAACTTGGCAGACGGACCATGGTCCATGCACAAGTGATAGTAATTTTTTTGTAAAGAAAAGAAAGGGTACATTTATTTTATAAAACACATCATTATTTATTGTGCTTTCTTTTTACAGACCAAGTGAAGCAAAATTATTTCCATGTGGAAAGAGAGATATAATACCATCTGGACGACAGATTTACCAACTTGCTTTACTTTATAACCTCCATCTTAATCGAGGAACTGAAGTAACTCCTAAATGTTCGATGCTCTCAGATTTGCTTTATGAATCAGAATTGGAATCACAATTGTGGATGTTGTATGATTCAAATAAACAACTTCTAGCTTGTGGAGATGCATACCCCACTAAGGTATCTAATTAAGATTTAGTAACTTCTGCATAAGTTTGAAATAGCTTTTGTGGAATACATTTCTGACGAAAATGTATAAATTTGGAAAATGTAATTTTGTATATCTAAAAGAAAATGATAGATTACAATTCTGAATAAATATTATAACTTTATTTCAGTATTCCGTAAAACTAGAGAAAGGTGATTATATAATTAAGATGCAAGTACGCCACGAAAAGCGTGATGTTTTGGATAAATTGATCGATATGCCTATGTTAGCTAGGCAAAAATTAGCTAATAACATTTCACTGGATATATACGGTAGTCATTCACATGCTTTAATACAAGGCAAAAAGCTAAATTATGCTAGTATCCCAGCAGGTTGTTTTCATACTCCAATATACCTTGCACCCTTACATAATGATAAGTAAGCATAACGCTTAAAATACTTGTTTTATTGCACTTTTAGGTTTAATTGAAAGAATAATTGATTATTTTATGTTCTAGAAATTTAAGAAATTTAACACTTGGCCAGTACCTGTGTGGAAATTTTACATTGCCGAAATCAGATCTTGGCAAAAAAGTTGTAAGTATATAATTTAGTTTATTACCCTCGAACGAAAAATATTATATAGCATGTAATGTAGATACAAACCAGTCAGAAACAAAAAAGGAAAAAATGACGGATAAAATCAATACATAGAATGTATATTTCATAGATTGAAGCGTCTTTTCGTTAGCATCAATCATGGCTCATCACTTATAAACATTCAATGAACCACTGAAAGGAATTGATTAAAATTAATCAAGAATGTTCCCCAGTTATTGAGGTGCAGTCTGCAGTTTGTTTTATTTCATATCATAAGTGTATTCATTATCATTGATTTATACTTAATTTATATTTTAACTATTTTTAAAGTCGCTCTTGCGGTTGATGAATTTTGTCTAAAATATTTTCGAATAATCTGGTGAATTTTAAACGGAACATGAAGTTTGAGATGTTTGTTTTTTATTTTGGAGTATTTTGTTTAGTCATTAGTTAAAATATTTATTTGGAAACCAGGATTTCGAAAATCTTACATGACCGTAGTATACTTATTAAAGCAGAAAGAAAGAAATATAGAGAAAAATTATGTGAAGCATTCAGACGATTTACACGACTTTCTCCAACAGCAGTTAATTAAGTTATGAAATCGATGTACACGGTCAGGAGGCAGGTAGTAATTGAAGTGATTTTATTCCAGAATAGGAGGTCAATAAAATTAACTAAACCCAAAGAACATTCTAAATTTAACTTCCAGATTCCTCGGTAAACATTAAACCAATTTATCCGGATAATGTTTCAATAAAAGTGTTACGTTGCAGTTAGCATTCCAAGTTTAAAGAAAATCATCATAGCCATTTTCAAGAAAATTCCTTTAATATTCTGTAAAATTACACTTTCAGCTGACCAATTTTCTTGAAATTTTGAATTCTAGTAGTGCTTCAAATGTAATGTATAGATGGTAGCACTGAAGTGGTGCTTAAGTTACTGTTAGTGAACTCTGCAAAAAAATTTTAATTTTCCCAAAACATGTTTCAAATAAAAGTGATACGAATTTTTTTGTATAGATAGTGGACGAAGATTAAAGAAAATCTTTGGAACTACTTTCGAGAATATCGAGAAAAACTATAAGAACTTTTTTAGTAAAGTCGCACTTCTGATTCGCTGGTTAAAAGCCTATTGTCAAGTAGTACCTAAACGGAAATCAAGTTTAAATTTCTGAAATTTTTCTTTTTTGAGATATTTGTTAAGAAAGTAAGACGAAATAAAAAGTCAGCTTTTCTACCAATGAAAAGTACGAGTGGAAATCTAGTGATCGTCTCATTAGAGCAAAAAATTGTAAAATGAATCGCAAGAAAAAAAATTGTAAAATAATCGCAATAAGGATTCGGCGAAAATTACTGATAAGTTTTCTTGCGATTATTTTACAAATTAATATTAAGTTTAAATGCATTTTGCTCCTGTCTAAAAAATAATTATATATTTTATAGGATACTTACAGATTTAAGTATATATTATCAGATCTCAGCAAAAAGGGTACCAATTCATCAAATTCTTCCAAAAACACTGCCGAAAAAACAAAATGGGAAGAATATGAAGAAGCCCTAAGGGACTTAAAGACTAATTGGTTGTCAAAAATGGGTAAGTGGTATGTTTCAGTCTATAAAATTAGATAGATAATTGAATCGGAAAAGTCGATTATTTATCCATAATTGCCTCGTTTTATTAGAAATAAAAAGTATTTTGGTTTTAGCAAGGATACGATTAATGGAATAGATAATATTATATTGTATTATGTATGATTTCGATTTCATGCAATTTAAAATAGATGAAGTGCATGTAAATGATTTAAAATTTATATTTATAATATTTATTAACTGTGCAGATAATTCTGAAGACGCTGAACGTCTTTATGCAGATGTGGTGAATGTATTTCCCGAACATTTAGCATCTCATACTAGTCTTTTACAAGCTTTGGAACCGGAAAATAAGCGACCATATCCAGGTGGAGAAATAACAGATACGATACTTGAAACAGCGAAACGTATGATAGTAGTTACTGGAGAAGTTTGTAAAGCTGTTGATCAGAATGCACTATTGGCTCATATCGGCATTAAGACTGATCATCGGGTTGATGCAAATATAATAAACTCGTAAGTTACTGCCCATTTTCATAAACCTTTGTATTTTGAATGTTGTTAAGGAAAGAAAAGCAAAAGTGGGCAAACTGCGCCCTCGGTGATTTTTTATTTCCCCCACTTTTTTTTGTCTTCTCTGGGAGAAGGATAGTTAAGATCCTTAAAGACACGTAGGATCATCATAGACGAAGAACTTTTGAATTTGAAGTGGATATCAGAGTAATTTACTTACACGGTGTTTTGCGTGTTCGTGTTCAGGTGATCCATGAAACTTGCACATCCGTTCTCTATTGCCGTTTCATGGACTTTAGTCGAAAAATGATTGATTTATATTTGTAGGCGGGAAAATAATATTTCAAGTCCACAATATTTCTATTTAGTTACGGCGAGGAGGATGTCCGACATGTGACAGTTCAGTTAGAAAAATCCCCAGCTCCGTGTCAATCAGCTTTTAGCCCCATTAAGTTTTATAGGTACTGTGGTAGTTTTTGTCATTAAATTGTAAAATAACTCATTTTCTCGCTTTGCTCAATCTTTCCTCCAATTCAGCACAGGGAGAAAATATTTTTTGGCCTAAAAATTTGTCATTGTTAATATTTATGGTTATTAAATTTTTATAATTTATAAATGGTTTACACTATTTTCAAAGCCGAGCCAGCATTTGTGGCTGATGGCACTTGGAGCCTTCTCAGAGCTTCGTGAGCTTCGTTACAGACAGCTCTGCCCATCACCGACTGTTTTGTAAAGGCTCTTAGAAAAAGAAAATAATAATAATAATAATAAAAATAATAATATTATTATTCAGATAATATATTCCATTTCCGTATCCATATCCAGATAATATATCCTTCAAAAGGTTGATTCCGTTCTATAGAATATTCTAGCGTTCATTAATAATAGCTGAGAATTGACATAATTTCCATTAGAGCTGTGTAACCTCTAATAAAGACCCAGTTTTTGCTTTGATTATAGCAAGATGGAAAAGCAGAAAAATGCAATTATAGATGCACTGGCTAAAAAAGGTTCAGCAATGTGTAGATTATACTTAAACCATGTATCTGGAAATGGGGACCAAGTAATCACTCTGGAAGCAATAGATGAAGTATGGCTGAATCTTTTACAGTATGTTGAACCGAATGACATAAAGGTAGGTTTCATGTCGCTTAGCATCCTACACTATGTACGGTTTCATATTATTTTAAGCTTTATTTCTCCCAGATTTAATTTTTATTATAAATCTAAAACTGCTCATTTTGTTTGCTCCTGTTCTCTAATTCCAGTTGACATATTTTACTCAAACATGAAATGTAAGTAGCGATCTTGGTTACCAGTGTCACAAAGATGGTTTAAGACGCTCACCATACTTATTAAACTATTATGATTCTTCAGGCTTTGGAATCTCGTGCTCATTCAATTGTGGTCGCTCTGTGTTAGATAACTTTTGATCTGTTATCCATTATTACTGGCTTGCGCCAGTTATCAACAGCTTCCAGTTTCGTATTCAGCACAAAGCGGATCCAAGCGGGAGTTGAGTTGCTCCCAAGTATTCTTTTTGCCTCCATATTAATTTGGAGTCTTAGAAGTACCGAGCGCAGCTACTCTTCCTGCTGTAAAAGAAAATATTGCACTCTTGAAAAAAGTATTAAAATTGAGAGAATTCACGAAATAAAGTAATCCTTCCAAAAATTGAATCCCTTCTTTATTATCAGAGAAAAGTACCTCTCTTGTCATGCGTTGTGCGAAGATAACAAGTAAGCTCAGAGGTCTTTTAAAGCCTTAATGTTGGATTTTGGTACATAAAAGAATTGAATAAAAGGTTCATAAAATAAATTTAACGTAGATGATTTAAGACAAGAAACTAGATTTTTAATTTTTTTTTTTTTATGTTTCTGCGATGTAACAAACGTGGATGTTTAAAAATTATTTCTCCACATCTTCACGACTATTATATTAAAGCCTTGATAAAGACAGGAAACTCTGTCGAAACGTTGGCATAATTGAATGTTTCTTTCTTGACCGATCCTCACCACATTTCTTCATAACATAATTCATCAACTGTCAACAAATATTTTTTATAATAAATTTAAAGCCAATTAAGATTGTGTTGAAGATAACGATCAGGGAAATATGATAGGAATTTTCTTTGTCTTTTAAAACTGCACTTAACTATTGCAACTTCATATTAAAATCAAGTTTAATATTTTTGTTTCTTCTTAGCAGGCTGGCTATTTTGGTATGTGGCATGCCGTGGCATATGAACATTATGGACGTGCAATTAAATTAGCAATAAAAATGTTTGAAGAAAAAGCCACACGTGAACTTGAAGAAAGTATATTATGGATGAGTGCAAAATTAGGATGGCATCATTGTGCTCAACACTTTGCTCGTTCAACCCTTATCAGATTTCCGCCAGCTTATCGTCTATTTTAGACTATTATTGTTTTTCGTTTTTAATTTGCACATGTTTACAAAAAATAATATTTGACATGCCTGCATCAATACTCTTTTTATCACGCCATTTTATAAATAATTTTTTTTTTAATGTGATGAAATTTTAAACAATAATAACAATAAAAATAAACAATAATAAAATAAATAATTACTATTAATGAAAGCAGTAATAAGTGGATTGTTTCTTAAAAAGGTTATATCATGTCATCTTTATGTACCTAAAATGTTACTTCACTTCATAAATAAAAGAAGTAATTTTTTAAGGTGGTTTAAGGATCCACGGTACTAGTAAACATCAGGGGATTTTTTCCCGCGATAGCCTGCTACCCTTTGTGATTATGAAGTATTCGAGCCTCGGGATTATAGGATTAGCAATGTATTAATACTAATTTTCAAGATGTTATCAAGAACATCCTAATGAAAAACGAATGCCGAAACTAATTATTAGGTCACGAATGAAGCAGTCGATTCAGGAAAAAAAATCTCTAAAGTAGTAATTCTTATTTGGTATAAGAACTTCATGTACTAATGAAAATTTATGCATTATCTGGTACATTAAAATATTTTGCCTCTAAAAATGGGCGAAAATAAGTTTTATAAATAAATGATAAGCATCTATAATGCAATAATAATAATTATGGTAGGTAACAAGCTCATTACTATTATTTTATTTATGAAATAATTTTTTTTTTAATAACTGCATCAAAACAATGATGTTTATTTTTATTTTTAAATATTTCTTTTTGTTATGTAGTAATAGTTGTATTAGTCTTTTAAAATTCTGGTATGAAAATTTATTTGTATTAAGTGCAATATATTGATAAAAATGCCTGTACTAGATTTGAATTTTATATCACTAATTTAGTAGATTTATTTCAATCAGTTTTATTTATTTAAAGCACGCTAAGTTGTTTTATTTACAAATTATTACTAATCAAGAAATATTTGTAATTGTAGTGAGTAATTAAAAAAAAAAAAATTAAGTACAAATTATGTGAGTAGTAAAGACTTTAGGACAAATTCCTTATCTTTCACATAATTTTTGTGATCCTATCCTTGCCAATCTTGAGCATATATTAATCGGCTCTGTTGTTTTTACCTTAAGCTCACAAGCACAAAAGGGTGATTTTGATAAACCAGTGTCAAAAGTTTTGGGTGAAATCAACTAACTTAGAACAAAGTAATTGCATAACATTATAACTATATTTCTGTTGAAAACAGATTTTTGGCATTAATATTATATTTTCTTAGTTTTCTTTTCAACCTTTCTTTTAAAAATGAGATTTTTGTTGTTACACATTAAAAATCACTGTTTCAATTCTCGGCCTTGTTTGATTAGATTAGATTGTTTGAAGTACTTTTAATAGTTCAACTCTTTTAGAGTATATAAATTAAAAAAAAAAAAACAGGATAGGTAGAACGAATCCTGCTAAAGTCAAATGACGTTATTTTTCTTTTACTAGAAATTGGAAACACAGCTAAAAAGCACTTCATACTAATAAAAAACGGGTAATGCAATTTCCTCTTCTTCCTGATAAAACTTACAAATGCCTATCGCTTCCCAGACTTGCAGCCAATGCTCCAAGATCTACACCAGCGACGGCTCCAGCTCTCGCCCTGACCCTTCTGCGCTCATCGCCGCGACCCTCTTACTCGTCAAGACATAATAGTAGTATGAAATAAGCTATATAATTAACAACATCGTAATTTCAAAAAACTGCAACATTAATTAACACTCAGCCTATTAACTACCTTTGTCATTGACGGCAGAGTATAGGCACGATGCTACAGCGCCATCCATTTTCCGGGCTAGTTGCAGCAAATATCCTATTGGTCCAACGGCCTTGCCGCAATTCGGAAATAAGAAAGTCTGAACTTCTTCAAAAATTAAAACAACCACTGTACAAATTAATCCTCATTTAAAATCTTAAACATATTAATATTTATGTGCAGTCATAAAAAGCAAATTTACTAATCAAACATTCAAGTAGTGCATAGTGGCATTTTCCCTACAATATAGGACCCATGCTTCTTTATCCAGAAAAGCTTTGCTTTGATATAGTAACTTCGGAGGGAGTACTAATACTAGATCTAAATATTGATAGTCAGTATCACAAAGTTTATATATACGTTGAATGTTTAATTGACTAGAGATTGGAACCGTACATAAAGATGTGGGCACTAAATTTTCAGTTGCGACCGGTGTTATGTTTTAATTTATGCTGGTTGTACATTTCGGATTAATCGGTATTTACATATAAGTTCATAATTAAACAGAAGATTCAAAAAAAAAAAAAAAAAAGATATTGGTAGAATATATAAAATATTTTCTTTCAATAATGCTTCAAATTTGGTAAAGAGATTTCAATTTAGAAAAAGTAAGGAATAAAAATTGCTTCTTTAAAGCTGTTTTGATACATTTATGCTATCTATTACCAAATGTACTCATTCCGGATTTGATTCTTCGTGAAGACAGAAATTTTGATCATTATGTTAATCGTTTAGTAATTTAAGACACACTCTTTTAATAGTGCGGTAGATAATAAATATCAGGAGTAGTTATCAAAAACTATTGCATAACAAACAATTCATACGCATTTAATACTAAATCGCACATTAAATTTTGCTCAAGAATCATTGAATAAGGAGCAATGAAATTTTGAGGAATGAAACTAATATTTATTAGAATATCCTCTATCAGAATATGTTATCAAACTTCAGCTAAACTTAAAAAACAAAAAAATTGCAAAAAGTCATTTTTCTAGTGAAAATAAAACCACAAAATTATATCCGAATTAGTTCCCCCCCCCCAACCTACTGTTATCATAAATTTTTTTTTCATAAACCAAAACAAATTTAAAAAAGTTGATAATTTGCTAAAGGGTTATGATCTCATACAAAATAAAAATCATGTCCTTCTCTCCATTGATTCAAGAACGTATCTGTACAAATTTAGGGATTTTATATATATATATATAATGGTATTTTTTTTTCTGAGAGGATAATTCTTGAGATAATATATATATCTATGTCCTGTACAATAATCTCAAGAATTATCCTCTCAGAAAAAAAACATTTTTTTATTTTTATTTACACGACTACGGACTATTGAATTAGTTTGTTGCTGATCATTTATATAATAATGTCGCATTGTTTTTAACTAACTATACAATCTTAGAATCAACTTAAACTTGTTTAAATTAATAGCAACTTTTTTTGCTTGAAACATATAGAAAAAGGTTCCATTTGGTCGGAAAGGATTTAATTTTGAGAAAACAAAAGTTAATTGGTTTGAAGTATCTTTAGATTTGTTTTTTTTTTTTTGTCTACATAAATATAATTTATGTAGTGTAAATATAATTTGTCTACATGAATATAATTTATAAAAGTTCAATAGCTTTTGAAATTTTGTCAAAAAAATTAATTACCTTTTATTGTTGTATATTGATTGTTACAGTTTGTTAAAAAAAAAACAAAAAACTACCAAGCCAAGAATTTTCGACTTAGAAAATAATATTTAAGATAAATTTAGAAAATGAATGGTGGAGGGGCATTATCCGCAATTACTAGAATTCTATTATATATGAGGAATGAAACTAATATTTATTAGAATGTAAATTGTTTCTTAGAGTATAAAGTATTATTTAATATCCATAATATACAGTTTGATTCGAATTAGAGTACAATTAGAATATTAAAGTTTCATGCGCATGTTCAAAAAAAAAAAAAAAAAAAAAAAAAAAAAAAAAAAAAAAAAAAAATTGGCTTTATCTTGCCTTTTCAATTATAGTGAAAATTGTTTTTAGCTCCATAATGTGCGCTAGAAGACTTAATTTGTGCATTGTTTAGTTGAAATGATAGTTCTATTGTTTAAATGAAGACTACGTCAGGCGGTTACATTTAAAGATAAAACATTTTTATTAACACAAATTTACACATTATGTTTTATTTACATCAATAATATATACAGGGCTTAAAAAAAAAAAAATTGCATAATATGTACACTTAAATAATTTTTTTCTTTTTGTGACGCTCAAGAAAATAAACTCTTTAAAAAATTTTCTCTTTTTTCTTCAGCCATAATTTTGCCTTTGATCTCTTTAGTATCTTTTTGTTTAAATCTTTCATTCATTTGTGCCACAGAGGTTCCTTCTTGTTCTTGAACTTCCATTGATTCATCTTTTCTTCTGTTCCTTTTATTATTATATTCTTGTCTTTCTACAGCTTCCTTAAAATGATTTGCTATGCGCTTAGCTTGGCTGATTTCTGCTCTCAATTTCTGTTTCATTACAGCACGCTCATAATTCAATCGCTCCATTAGGTGAACCCATTTAAATCTTAACAACAAAAGAAAGAAAAACAATCATGAAACAAACAATGCTGCTAGTGTATTTGTGCAAAAATAATTCTCTTCAGTATTTTTAGCCTACTATACTATAAATGGAGAGAGGAAGGTAAGCGCAAACACATACTAATACCGTCCAAGAATAGTAAATTGCAAAGGACCAATTCTTTACTTGTTAACAATTCTGGATCACACGTTTCACAAATAATTCACTAAGATTAAATGAAGCGGTCTATAAAATGATAATTATTTTAGCATAAACCCCAAGGCAATTGCTAATTTTTCTTCATAAAAGAAATGTTTATATTTTATTTTTATGTAATATATTCAGTTCGCTTTAGAGTAAATCTTACTACAGCTTCACCCCAAAATAAAATAAAATTTCTTGTAAAAATAGTTCTTATTTGATGAAGAATTTATTCTTGTTTGAAGGATGAATTTAATATAAGGAATTTATAGCAGCAAGTGAGCGAATTTGTGACTTGACGAATCTTTCTGATGCTCTTTTACAAGTTTTTAAGGACACTAATTACAAACAAACATTTTTAGCGAATTGTGTGTATAGTGGTTTTTGAGCAAGGAAGTGTGCGTGAGAACAGCAAAACTTCAACAAAAAAAAGAAAAGAAATATCGACGCATATATAAAATAATCCATCTCAATTTTATTTTGCATAGCCCATAAGAATGTGTACCCTCAATGATGGAATAAGAACTCCGTTTTTATTTTATTTGGACAAAGCCTTACTCCACAGTACTGGATGGAGATTTTCACTTCCTTGGGGCTCGCACAACTCCCCGCTTCTTCCAAAACTAAATTTAAGTACTCAAAGGATTTTAGCCTTTACATAGCTCCTAATCAACAAATAAACCCTCCTCTTCATCGCTACATATTCAGTTTTTCTGAATTAATTCTCTTTTTCCAATCTATGATAATCCTCATCATCATCATCCATGGTCCTCTTTAGCTTGGATTAGGTCGACTGCAAAGAATAATGTGTAGGACATACTTATTTCCAATTGGTAGACCCATTCATTTGAATTTTGTAAACCTCTCCTTCATCACCATATCCAAATAATCTTAAATAAGGTGGCAAACACAAAACACCTCTATTTCAACGTCTCTTTTAATCAAATGGGCATAGGACCCTCTTTCAGCTGGTATAAATTTTACCGCATCCTTTTTATCGGTAACAAAAAATTTCAAAATTCTGACTTGAAGTTATTACAAGAGTAAAATATATTAAAAATGAAAGTTATTCAAGAGATTAGAACAAAGGAAGTCCTTTCATAATTTACAATTTCGATCCCAATTAGCAATTAGGAATAAATAATGAATTCGCGATTGATTTACTATGAAGCAAGCCACAATATTAATCTCATTTTGCTTCAATATTTTAAATAAACCATACTTCATTAATGTAACCAAATTTTTATTAATATGCATAAAATCTTAATTCTAATACAAGTGCATGCTTGAATTACCTATCTGCTTACCTAGGTAGATATTTTAAATTCCATAAACAATCATAGAATTTGCTTTTTTTCTTTCCTCCCATTTTAGTATTGTTTAAAATGCTAGCAACTTCTTTAGCACGTCTTTTTTTAAGAAATTCCACCCATCCTTCATACATTGTATCTTCCTTGCTTTTTCTCCTTTTTCCTTCTAAACAGTGGATAAGATTAATGCGAAAATATTTCTTTTTGTTTTAAAATTTTAAGCCTAACATGAAAAATATAGGAATGTAGGTAGGCTAAATAGGAATGAATGGGTATCCTAGACACAGTCTTACAGATGTAGCTTATAGTTAAAGACATATCAGCCACAAAGATTTTGAAACAATCAATGAAAAGAAGGTCGCCTACATCTAACAGCCAAGCTGCTCCTATTCTAGGGCAATCATTGTTATGCCAATTCATGCGTCAGCATGTTTGTCGTTATTTGAAAGGGTGGAAAGACTTTACAGAGAAAAATTCGCTCTATGTGAAGGCACTTCCTGGGATCTAATTAGTCTTAAACGATCTTCACAATTAATAACTGCCTTCGGGACAGCTGCTGGAATCGGATAAATCTCATACCTGATGGATAAGAACCTTACGTGAGACCCACACAGAGAACTTGGTTTTTAATTATTTGCCTGAATTGACACTAAGTTTTAAGTAAAAGACCAGAAGCCAATATAAAACAGCAAGAATTCTAAAATGCGCTTTAGAATCAGCTAAATTAAGCCATTAGACTATTAGCCATAAGACAGGAGATGAAACGAAATACAATTTCTGTCGAAGGACTTGACAGAGTTTCTAAGAGATGATAAACACTGAAACGAGGACAAGGGTATACTCCGCTACTTTACTTAAAACTAGGCCGCAACAGTTAATCTCATGATGGTACAAATATTGACCACTCGAGACATTCTGAAGATCAAAGAAAAAATGATTTAAAAAAACGTGAAACTGAGTTATTCTGGACTACGTGGCTGACATCTCTCCTAACTGCACGCTTCCGACATCATCTAAACATTTTCAAACTGTAAATTTTTTTAAATATACCTCGAAGAAATATGATTACCCATTACAGTAAATAAACATTATGTACACATACATTCCTTAAGAATATTTCCTTCATAATTCTTGCGGATTATTTTTCCGAATTCTCATCCTTATTGCAGACCAAGCTCACAATAGTTGAGCTTCTATTATATTTTTTTTATATGAGAAACAATGAAAGTACCCACTAGTCCTGTTTTTCAATAAAAGACTTTTGAATGGAAAAAACTCTATTTATGGATTTTACTGTTGTTTGTTTAATAAGAGTTGGAAGGCTGTGTTTGTTCAGAATAACTCAGTTTACTAAAATAAATAAATAAAATTACATTAACACTAACCTCCAGGATCTTGAATAACTTGTATAAATATACGTCCCACTTGAGCATACTTGGACAGCATTCGTCTTAAAATATCTGCTGTCATATAAGGTGGGATAAAAGAGAGATAAACAACTCCAGTCTTCACTCTCTTTTTTGTAAGTGAATCTGATTTAAAAGCAATCTTTGTTAAGCTTTTTTCATTTCCGTCACTGACTTCGTCTTGTTCTTCAGTGATGTCCATTTTAATTGATCTCTTTACAAAATATAAAAAAGTTCCAATAGTTCTTACTAAGACAATCACATGCTATGACATAAAATCATTTCGACAGTTCTTGACGCTTGTAGATCATAAATGTTTATAACCTTACCATGCACGTGATTAAAAGTATTGTAACCTTTGTCAGAAAAAACACGAGTAAAAGATCATTTTTTTAATACTAAAACAATATTAAAAAATAATTATTTTTGAAGTCTATATGCAATACCACTTCTGATTTTTTTCAATTAGGTCAATCTTCAAAAAGGAACATAATATATTCTTTTTTCAGAATTTCATAAGTAATGTCTGCCTTTCTAATTATTTTTTTTCTGAGATATTATTAGATCAAAGATATTAGTAAAGAAATAAGAGATATATTCATAGCATGTAATATTCATAGCAAATAAAAATTTAGTATTTTTCATTTCATCAAACATTCACGTATTCTTTAGTTGGTATCTCTGGATACATATTAAGAGTCTTCTATGTTGCGAGCATGGCTGACGCGTAAGTAGTATAAGTAGAATAATCTGTAATTATCTTATTATAATTTTTTCATCCAATTCTTCTTTATAGAAGTATTGCTGTTTATTGCAGTATTATTCAAATTTATGCAAAAATTTCTTTTGGACTTTGTTACTTTGTTTTTTTTTCGAGAGAAAACCATGCATTAACCTGTAAAGGTTAAATATTTGTTTATGTTAAAGAATATATTTCTTAATTAATTATAGTTATATGTATTTTTATTTATAAAGTGCGAAGAAAGAGGTAAAAAAGACAACAACAACTTCTACAAAAAAGGAGACTCCAACTCCTGACACCGCTTCAAAAAAGAAGGATGGTGCACCTAAGACAAAGAAAGTAACTTCAAAACAGTTGCCGGCAGTACCCGAATCTGTCTTGAAGAATAGAAGAAGAAGAGATGCAACTAAAGCAGCACAACTTAAATCGCTGCTGAAGGTTTGTTGAATCTATTTTACTTAAAATGTGTTGTCCCCCTTGCTTCATGAAAGAAAATTGACAAAGTTCAACATATGCTTTAATTCTAGATTCTGTAGATATGAATTGTAAGCAATTTTATTGACAATTAATTACCGATATTAAGTTAGCTTCTTAATGTTTAGATATCGTTATCCAGTCTGTATAATTGAGCAATGAGAAAATTTATATTACATTCTGATTTGAAAACAAGAAATTTTGATGCAGTATTAAGTGTATAATATGTTTTATATCTTAGTACTTATTTTCTGATATTTTTCATCAATTCCCCAGAAACGTGCCGAAAAGTACAAGAAGAGGAAAGTTATCTTCAAACGTGCAGAACAATATGTGAAGGAATATAGAGCTAAGGAACGTGATGAAATAAGGCTAGCTAGACAGGCTAGAAATAAGGGCAACTACTATGTGCCTGCGGACGCCAAATTGGCTTTTATTATAAGAATTAGAGGGTGAAAAGATTTTATTATATTGCAACTTACTGCTTTAAAGCGGACAATAATGGTAATTAGACTATAATGTTTACTAAATTTTTTCATTGTGTCTTTTGTTTCAGTGTTAACCAGGTTGCACCTAAAGTTCGTAAAGTTCTGCAGTTATTCAGGCTTAGACAGATTAACAATGGTGTATTTATGAAGCTAAACAAGGTATGTTACTGTTTATTTACACAATTTTCATTCTCTACTATGTAATATTCCAGTTAATTGTATTTCTAGGCTACCATTAATATGATGCGAATTTGTGAGCCATATATTACTTGGGGTTATCCAAACTTGAAGAGCGTACGTGAACTAATTTATAAAAGAGGATTTGCCAAACTCAAAGGTCAGCGTATTCCAATAACCAGCAATGAAATGATTGAAAAGAAACTTGGTAAATATTAATTTATTTATTCATATCCCTGTACAGGTATTGAACTTATTCCCCATAGAAGTATTGAATTATTCATAAACGAAGACTGTGATGAATGTATATTCAAAAGTCAGAAGTTATCTTCTTTATTTTTTAAACTGATTAAAATAATAAATTGTTACATTCTAGGAAAGTACAATATAATTTGCATTGAGGATCTCATTCACGAGATTTTTACCGTCGGTCCTAATTTCAAGTACGCATCCAACTTTCTGTGGCCCTTCAAGGTAATTTATTATATATTACTGATACATTTTTTGTTTCAACATTTTAAATAGAAGATCTTTGAAATCTAAAGCCAAACTGGTTTACTGTTTACTGTTGTAAGCAGTGTATTCAAGTAAGATTTTCGAAATTGTTAAATAACTTTATTGGAAATATATGTTGTAAGGTCCCATGGTAAGGAAGAAAATGTATTTACAGATTAGTTAAATCTCTTTTATATTTCGGATGGATTTATGTGATTTATTCCGTGCTTGTATCTTTGTGTGAATAATATTGATGAACGCAAAACTATGTTTTCATACTTGATATTATTAGGATCGAATATCAACAGAAGATCCCGTCACTAACGTTAAGGCAAAAATTCGTAAACCGCAAGTTCCATTTTCTTCTCAAGCAACTTCATCCAGCTCACTCATTCATTATTCACATTTCATACTTTACAGTACACTTATAGACACTCGGCCAACGGAGTTCTAAAGCGTCCCTAAAGTCTTCAGCAGTTGTTAGTCAAGTAATTGAATAAATTTGTTCAATAGTTTATATTTATCAAGCAAATATGTTAAAATAGATAAAGATTAAGTAGATAATAAATTCAAGTATTTCAGAATTAAATTATGTGATACTTAACCCACTCTTCGAAGAGAATTAGCATCTTTAAAAAAGTGAATATTTCTTTGTCTAGCATTTTTGATTTCCGTAATATACAAATGTGTAAATAACCAGTAAGTGACGATTTTGATGTAAACAGAAAACATTTGTTAATGGAATCAAACGTTCAAATGGCTTCTGTTGAAATGTTAACGAGAACAAAATGCTAACATAGTGATGATTATTTTTACTGAAAAATCTATGATTTATAGTTTACTGAGCCTGAATGTAAGCATTTTAATCTTTTCAACAATAAATTATTTTGCTGTTACTTTAATTACGTAAAATAAGAAGGGTTATCATCCTGTCGAAACATTTCTCTACCGGTTACTGTACCTTAATGGTTAAAACATTCTGTCGAACATTGTTAGAAATACGTCCGCAAATTTGGCAGTCCCTCATATACCATCAAAAACATTCTTCGAGAAACTTGAAATATTTATTTTATTTAAATATTAACTAGACATAGAGCCATACTATTTAAAAGCCGTTGTATCTAATAGCTCCCAAGAATCCCGATAAAAAATAATTATATTCTCAAAAAAAATCAGCTAAAAGTTTAGAGTTATTTTTGGCGCTTTATATAGATAATAAAAGGAAGTAGTCCTTTATGAGAAAATTGCGAAAAAGTTTCTATGAACTAGTACTTTCGAATTACGGGTTTCTCGAAATTTCATGTCAAGATGGCCTTGTATTATTAAATGGATGTATATGTATGATTTCCTGCCCTTTTTTGCTGTCACAACACAAACACATATCATTCCCTAAAAACTGTTTCGTAGTTAGCTTGCATTTCTATGTAACACAACACTCTCTCTTAATAGTTGCTTACTTTACAACGAATTCTAGTGTATGTGTAATTACAACCATTAGGTCCAAGGCTTTTCAGTCACTCCCTCTATACATGTAACACTATTCATAATATTACCCATATTATTTTCACAAAAAAATTCATAGCCATGACAAGATATCCAAGATACTGCAATTGACGCCATTAAAACAGTCAGCTTTAGCCATCCCTAATTTCATGTAGTTTTTATGAATAAAGATCTTTAACTTTCAATAGTCGTTTTAACGATGTTTTCGGGGAAGCTGTATTACAGATCTACCAAATTGTTGGTGAATTGATCTCGCGTTTTCGAGAATTAAATGTATTGCTGATAATTTGGTAGTTGATTTTGAGAAATGCAATCAAAAAATTTATTGTAATTTTTTTCGACCTCAGATTGGATCAATATTTTTTCTAGTAATTTGCATATTTGCTGAAATTTCAGAGGGCGGAGAATGTCATTTATCTAAAATAAGTCTTCGGAGTTGGGTGTATAAACTAATTTCGCCCATTTTACAATGGGCTTCTTCTAGATAGTTTGTTGATCGATTACTACAGAATACTGGTCAGTAATCAAGCCAACAACTATCCTGAAGAAGCTTATTGTGCTATGGGTGAAATATCGGTTTTCGTACCAAACCACTGACTCAACCCGGAGAACTAACAATAATATTTTTCTGCTGTTTTCAAAGCTTATTGACAATAGTAAAAGTGCTCTCTCTCCCGTCATTGTAAACATAATTATAAATAATTGATATAACCACTAAGGTATACGAAAATGTAATAGATTTGTGACTATCAAAAAATAAAAACTCTAAATTTGACCTTTAAAATTACCTATTGCAAAACCACAATGATGATTATTATTAGTGACGTCCTGTGATCATGGTTTACTGAGTCTGAGTGATTGGGCATATTTTCTGTTTCCTTCATGTTTATTTTTGATTCGAAAATTAGTTTATTGAAGCAGATCTGGTGCCGAATTCCGGCCCAGGACTCTAGCCTTTGGGAGCAAGTGGTCTCTTTTTGATTACACGAAGGCGTAAAATTATTGTTGAAGTAGCATAACTTAAAAAAAAAAAGGAAAATTACAAATAGTGCAAAATGTGCTTGCTAAAATCATGGCTTGAGAACTATTACATTTTAAATTCTTAGGTCGTCGGGTTGAGACGGCGTCATTGATTTATTGTAACCTGACGTTTCGCCCATGTTACAATGGACTGCTTCAGGGTAGAGTCGCCTCATTAAGCTGAAACAACACTGACAAGAAATAGTAGAGCAGGTAGCGTACTTAGAGCAGCGAGTAGAGGGGTGATTACCTCCCGCTCCATTATGTAGATGGCTGTTAGTAGTATGCGAGGCTTAATTTTCTCTTCCTTGAGTATGTCAGCTTTAAAGACGTCACTACCCTCTAAAATTAAATTTTGAAAGAATCTGCTATCGCTAGAACCAATTTAATTTTCTTATATTTTTCCCAACCGGCTCCAGCAGTTTCTGTCACGTAATTGGATATTACAAAATACGTGAAATTCTAATCACTTATTTGAAACTTTTTCGAGAAAGTTGATTTTTTGGAGTTTCAGTAGAATCTATTATGCCATTGTATAGTATCTCCACTTATTAGTTTTACATCCATTTAGATGCTGCTAGAGCATCTCAATGCGATATACAAATTCTATATCCCAAGAAAATTTGTCGCTGGAAGCAAAAAAATGCATTAAAAGAGAATGTGTGTTTTATAGTAAGAGTTTATTTTTGTGAAACCCTCCGCAATTGTATACTAAGATGCTGCCTTCGGTTTCTCTTTAATTTTAAGTTTTTAAATTTTGTTAATAATGTAGAAAAAATTTTTGAATAAATTAGACTAACAACTTATTTTCAATTTTTACAGCTGAACACACCTACTGGTGGTTGGCGTAAGAAAACTAACCATTATGTTGAAGGAGGCGATTTTGGTTGTCGCGAAGATAAGGTTAATGCATTATTAAGGAGAATGGTGTAAATTTTTATGTTTTTACTGTTTAATTTCGTAAATAAATTTGACAGTAATCTGTTTATTTTTTTCATATTCACCAATTATTGCGTAATCCTCGCCTCCTAAGATTTCCTTTTTTTCATACGAATGGGTGGTTAGGACAGAAGCAATTCGGAAATCAACCACATTCCAACCGCCTGAAGCGACTTCTTTCTGAATCCATTCACATTAACCTCAACCTCTATCAACTACAATAAACACAAGGGACGTTATTATCTCTTCTTACAACATTTTCAGCTTCCTAGAAAAAGAAAAAAAAAGCCCCACCCCCACTAAATTACACATACCAACTTTCTGTACTTTCCATTCATTTTCTAGTTTACTTATATTCATTTATTTCTCTAATAATTACTAATTGATTTGTTTTTCATTTCTACCACTCTTCATATTTCCCAGCTTGGAAAAAATTTCCCCTCTGTTTTTTTTTGCAAGCATACCTTACTCCATAACCAAACAATAACCTAGTCCAATATTCAACTCTCCCTTCCTTAACAGGTATCAAATCTTTCAAATATTCAATTAATATACAATTTTCTTTATATCCATATTTTTTGTTTTGTAATTCCTGAGGAAAGACACCAAAGGTGTCTGAAACGTCGAATAAACTTTATAAAAAATAAAAAGTTTATTCTTTAGTCCCAACCAACTAATTTTTTAGCTTGTTTAATTAACAACTGCCAAACATAAATATTGTTTACATGGATAAATTGTAGATCTTTCTTATAAAGGAACAAAACTAACCATTTCTTATTTCTCAGTATCATTTTTGGATTTATTAAAAAAAATTAATATCTTCTTGAACAATCATTATTATTTCAGGAAATATTGTTGACAATAATTACAAATTATAGTAAAAGTTGTATAGAAAACTATGCACAAATCATACAAGACAACAATGTTTGATCACTTAAACAAACATTTCAAAATCTCCTACCATCTTTAGAAACTCTACTGCCCAGTTTCCTTTTACGAATAGGTTGATTTATTGACTGTTTCTTTTTGTTTCCTTTTTTGAAAACGTCTCTCCTAATTGATTTATTATTTTTAAAAGCTCTTTTCTCATCCTGTTGATCCCTCCATTTTACACTTTTTGTCCCTTCTTTTTTCATCTTTTTACTTCGCCAAGTATTGTGAGGATAGTCACTTTTCCTTTTCAATGCAGATTTCGGTTTATTCTGAAATAATTCTAAATCGACAAGAAAAAAAAGGTTAATTTAAATAACAATAGATGAAAAAATCTGAATAGTTGGAAAAATCGCATTTCGCTTTTTTTCTATTAAGTAATCGAGTCAGAGAATAATATTGGGTTAATTTCTTAAAAATAGTGATGAACATTATAAAAAATAATTATTGTATTTAAGAAGTTGTTCAAACTTGCAGAATGAGTTCGGGTAAAAAATAAGAGAAAGAACTTACTGAAGAAGTATGTATGAGTGGTTGCTATATAGAATTAGGAAAAGTCCAAACCATTGTAAACCATCGTTTTGGTGCAACAGCCCAAGGAGTGAGACAAGCCTGAGGCGATTTTTTTTATTTTATTGGGGACTTGGTCTATTCTATCTTCGCAACCGGTATCGTTAACTCAACTTCCTACTTTTATTCAAGATTTTGGGAGGTTACCAAGGGAAGCGAACACTGATAACTCGCGCCAAAGGTGAGAGCACAAGGCCGTCCTAGAGAAAGGTTCATCTGCACAGAAAAGTGTTCTTTGGGGGATCCACCGGATCTTGAATCTCTTAAGTCGAGATAAAAATGAAGGGGGTTTCATTTACGATGGAAGCGTTGGAAGTAAGATAATGTGAGAGCAGTTTGCTAGGAAAGCAATTCCTATCTAATTCAGATCTAATTACCCATTAGCAAAGCTAAATTCGGAATTCTGTTTCACATTGCTGTGACATTCATCAGGGAGAATGACAGTGAAAACCTATAGGGAGGAACAGAGCGGTCTTCATAAGTGCTTTTATTTATTCTTGAAGAACCAATTAGATATAAGTATAAACAAATAAAGGAAAACAATAATTAGACTACAGTTACGTAGTCTTATAATATTTGAAAGTAAGTCATTGAAAATACGGTAGAAATACTCTGTTTTATTTAATACCTGGTTCAGGTTCTTTTCCTACTTCCTTTCTATACCAGTCAGCGTCGTCATCCTCATCCATATTTCCATTTTCAACGGTGGGATTTATTTTTGGGCCAGAATTTTCTTTTTCAATTTCATTTTCTTTCTTTTTCCTCATTCCCTCCAGACTCTTTTTCTTAAGCTCTTCTTTTAATGCTTCTTTTTTCTTTACATTTTCCATTTGCTGCTGTTTCCTTTTGAGTTTCAATTTCCTGAAAAACGATAATAGAAACTATGGACTCAGGCTGAATTGATTTAACCTGCTCTTAGACGATTGGTATAAAAAAATCGATTTAAAAATTGTACTAAAATTAGCAACTAAACTATGAGGTCATTATGTGAGTTAATAAAAAGTTGCTTATAGTTTTCAGAGATCTTTAAGTGATAACAAATCTCTGTATTGCACCATCAATTCATACAATTTAACAGAATGTTAGATGTTTAGATGAGTGAAATAAAACCAAATGCGGCGTAAAAAAGAACTGCGGGATCCCTAGGTGATCAGTACTGTACATAAAATGGAATCATCTAAGGAGAACAAATGTGTTTTGTTAGGAAGTGTGTGACTGTTTAGTGAAAACAAGTGTGAGCAAGAGTTGGCTTGTGGCTGTCCCACCCTGGGCGTATTTTATTATGTGGAATAGATATGTCAGTGTAGATATGTTAGTGATGTTAGACTGGGATATTCGCAAAGTCGCCCTAAAGGCAAGGCTAGCCCATCTATTGGTGGAACTCAAGATTAACCACAATAAAAACAAAATGACATTATGACTTCAAAACAAAACTAGTCCATGGCTGTATTTAAATAATTTACTTGGTTTCTTCTCTTCGCCGAAGTATTACTGCCTTTTCTTCTTCTGTTTTATGAATGTATTCATGGTAAAGTACTTCTCCATCCATTAATCCAGTTTCTACTTTTATTAACTGGAATGAATAAAACTACATTTATCAAAGATGGAAATAATTTTATTCTTAAAAGGATCTAATTCTTAAGAGAATTTTCAACAGCATAGGATCTTATATGTTTAAGTGTTAATGCTTATAATGGTTATGTTAAATATACAGCGAGTGAGATACCTGTATGGTTAATCTAGGACCAAGTTCGGACAATCGTATAGCTGAAGTGTTTCCAATTATATTGCCTCTAGATCGAATTTCCTGCGGCAACTCCACGTGACTGTTAGGATCATCCTCCCCTTCACTTTCACTTAATACATCTGCCCTGTGCATTCAAATATTTTAGCATTTCGTTGTCAGAAAAACTGATACAACAGGAAGTATAAATGAAGAGATAAGATATTTGATTAATTGATTAAGATTTCTTTTTTTTAAATTAAGGAGCGTCAACATCGATATTGGTGCCCAGAGCCTTCTGAGTGTACTGCCGGCTTCCTATCCATCACTGAACAGTGAGATGTAGAGGCTCATAGAAAGAAAAAAATCTAAGGGGTAGCGGTGGATTCGAACCCGGCACTTAAAAAAAAATGTTTTCTGAATCAGAAATTTACATTATTGTCAAAGAAATGTGCTGGGGAATGTCAGTCTAGTTTATGTTTCAGTTTATATCTTCTTAATCATGCTGAGATACAAAAGACTTTGGAATTCAATATGGATCTTAATCATTTTTTCAATGAGTATAGACATTATTAAGCATTCATAAGTGCTATGCCTAAACTGGACATGAATCTAAGTAAATTGGGAAACTCCAATTAGCTTTCAAAAATGATATTTACAGGGAGTTACTACTAAGAGAAAATATAAGGAATTAGTATATTTTTGAATTAGATCATCCGCAATGCTGGATGGCTAATAAATCTCTCACAGCATGCTTTTTACCCCTTACCGGTTTCGGATTTTCCTCTCGTCAAGTTTCTGTATAGACGTTGATTACAGAAACTTCAAAGTTTCTTACACAAACCAATGGGGAAAAACCGAACCTTATCTCATACTATAAGCATACCGATATTACGGAAGGATGTTTGAAATAAATTTTATAGGCCCTAAATATGTGAAGCAAGTATACAAAATCCTGGAAGCTGTTTTACAGAATATCAGAGAAATTGAACTAACATAGCATTCCTAGGATTTTGACTGAAACCAATGCCATCAACTTTGAACTACCAGCAATAGTATTCAGGGGACCTCAAAACAGTTTTATCAAATGAAATCTTAATTTCGAAATGGAAAGAAGTAGAAACACTTACTTTTCAATGAAATCCGAGATATCACTGAATCGAGACAGGTTTGGCACTTTCGATGAAAGCAGCTTTTTTACACTCTTGGAGACACCAACAGGAGTCACTCTAATCATGTAATGCCTGATATCGATCATATTTGTTTCGGAATTATAATTAAGAAGTAAACATCGATGGAGTTCATTGAGATTTATCTGAAAATAAATAATGTTAAATTAAATTTAATTTAAAATATTATTCAACATAAATTTAACTTGCAAAAATATATTGGTTAATACAACACAGTACTTTTATCCCGAATATTGAGCACCAGTTATACAAATGCATATCCTGCAGGATTTATGTGTTTGACTTTGGACTGCGCGTTAGTGCATTAAACAGCGATAAAAATTTCAACACTAATTTTGATTTCGGCGACTATATAATCCAATTGATATATATATAGATTTTCTTGGGTAAATACCTACGTCAGGATTAAAGGAGTTTCTAAAGTGCAGAGTTAGGCTGTGTGGACATCTCCAGATAAGAACATCAGTATTACAAATGCGGCATGCAAGTAACGTGATCTCGAGGCAAATTCGAAGGTATAATTCCGAATCATCGCACAGAAACTCCCATTGCTCCAAATCGGGTAAAAGTATGAAATATTCTATTATTTCACTTTGCGGAAATGGATGTTATTTCTGAATCTTGTGGGAGCTTCTCCAGTCAATCTATCCGCTTTTTCAATTCCGATATTTTTTGGAGTCCAATGTCTTAGAGAAACAATGTTATATAGCTGTATTCATTGTTAAAAGCAAGTTTCTGGTACAGTAACGACACAATTGGAGCCTGAGACTGTATGAAGAATCTAATCCTCCCATCATACATATTAAGAACCTCTTCAAGTTAATTCTTAATTTATCCACTGGGTTGGAACTCTTACATTTTCTAATGCACAACGACCTCTAGGCAATATTTTATGATACTGTCAAATTACCCTATTCCTAGTAAGCTGTAAGATTTATGGCAAGAAAATATACGACGTAGGCTCCTTTAAAACTCGTCTCTAAAAGAAAAAGCCTAGACTTCATAATCACCACTTGGAAGAGCCTCTCCAAGATTTATTTCAACTTCTCAGAGTAGTT
Organism: Triatoma infestans; assembly: GCA_011037195.1. Lineage (NCBI taxonomy): Eukaryota > Metazoa > Arthropoda > Insecta > Hemiptera > Reduviidae > Triatoma > Triatoma infestans. Next base: position 133,685 of record JAAEAF010003361.1, on the reverse strand, counting down.
TTTTGTAAATGTTTCTAATGCTACCTTTTAAGTCTTCCAATAATTTTACTTGCTTCAACTTTCCATAGTTGATAACTAGAAACTGACATACCTCCAGAATCTTCAGTAAAACTTTTCAACATGAATTCAATACACTCATTAAAATGCTGTCGAAAAAAAGAAAGTATAAACGACCCTGTTCTGAGAACTATTCTTTGAAGGTGCGCAACACGGAATTTGAAAATTTCAAATTAGCTTCATACGATTTTTTAAAATTATGAAGCTTTCCTATTCTTATTCATAGTTAATGTTTAACAAGTACGCAGTTCATACTATACAAACAAAGTTGTTTATTTTTCACAAATCCTTAAACTACACAGACATTAGAATTGTAAAATAACTCACTTTGGATATATTTAGAACTGGAAACATGCTCTGAAAGGAGGCAACCATGAGTTTAAGCTGTGATGATTCTCCAGAAAATCCATTCATAATAAGAAGTGGAGCAGTCTGGTACAATCTTGGATGAGAATACTGTTTTTTAAGTGATGAAGCAACATCTCTGGCAAGTACATATTCATGAATTTTAAAGGTAAGTGTGGGCCCTCGTGGTAATCTAACGAGTCGCATATACGGGCTTTCAGGTGAACAAGTGAAAACCATCATATGAGAAACATGAAGAAATCCAGACACTGATACAAAGTCTTTGAGAGAGTTTTTTCTTCGTGCCTGAAGTTCATTGAACAATAATTAATATTACAAAATTTATTCTAATAACTTAAAGAAATAAATAACTCACCTTCAAATTTGTTGCAGTAAAAGGTTCTACAATTTTTCTAAAATCTTTTACCAAAGATAAAACATATTTTCCTACGGTACCTCGATGGAAAATGAAAGAATGTGGTGCTCTGGTTAAGTGTTCTGGCTCTATTGAAGTTAGCTGTTTATTCTTCTTAACACATCTTCCCTAAATAAATATAATGGAATTAATAATACACAGACACTATTGCTTTATGACTAAAAATTAAAGATTGTAAATTTACCCTCCTCTTTTTAGCCATTGTTCCTATACCAAACTTCGAAAAGTAACACTCAACAAAAGTAACTCTCAACAAATATATTTAATTCCTTAACTTTTAACAAATTAAAGGAATATCATAAAAGTGTAAATTAAAGAATGAACATAACCTGCAATAACATGGACTCTTAAAATGTATAACCTCATAATATTCCCAATAATACATGTGCGTTAACCTATCATATAACCTTCCGATAATATTTATCAAAAAATAATCTAATAACTGTTTAGAGCGGAAAAAATATAAGTATTCTGAAATGTAATATAAATATTTTCAACATAAATAATTTTGACCTTTAATATTTTTTATTTGTATACATACTTAAATGAAGAATTTGAAGGACACGTTGAAGCTACATAAGTTAGTTTAATTGTCTGTCATAGTAGGGCAAATAATCTGAAAAAAACAGTTCTACTTGGTTGTTTGAACGGGAAGGTAGAGTAAAAAATGGCAAATCTAGCTAGGAAATTGGTAAATGAACTGAAGAAAAAAGAATTTCGGGACTATTTGATGAGGTAAGTTAAAAAGAGGATTTAAAAAGGAATTTTGATATATCTCTAGATTTTGAAACTTATGAATAATCATTTTTTGATTTTGCTATAACTTTTGTTGATAGTACACATTTTTGGGGTCCTGTTGCTAATTGGGGTATTCCTCTAGCTGCTATTGCTGATACACAGAAAGGGCCAGACATTATTAGCGGCAAAATGACCACAGGTAATTCATTCAAGCATCATTTATACTTTTTGTTAATGCTATTAGAGGAAGTACGAGTTCGCGTCAGATTACTGAAATGTTTTCATTGGAAATATATATTTTCCTCGACAAAAGGAAAGAATTATTTTAGAGATGGTGTTTACGAATCAAATATCTCAGAAAGATCATGATATTCCGTTTAGATATCTCCAGGATCTAACAAAATCAGTTTAACGGAAAATTGACTTGATTTTTTTTTTTTAAGTTTTTGCATTTTGCTCGATAACTATTTTCTTTAAATTTCGCTGATGCATTTATATGAACATATATTTTTAATTCAAACATTTTTCCACCAAAAATTGACTTTGGAAGATTCGGTAAGGAGAGTTGTAACGTTAAGTATCCCTCTGAAAGTGCGGTTACCTATAAAATATTCACATCGCTAAATGCGATGCCAAAATTTAGAATTTGAAGAAAATCGGTTAATCAAAAGTGCTTTATTGTTTTTTTGTTGAGATTTTCGCATTTTTTTAAACGTATAACGTTTATTTGAAACATTTTTACGGAAAGGTTTATATATGCAGTTTCTGTAACTTGGTCTTCCCTCTAAAATGTTATTGCAATACATTTAGGCAATAGAGCGCCTAGGAGTCTAATAAGTTAAATTCAGCTAGCAACTAAGAGCCAACAAATATAATGTAAGGTTGCCCATCGCTTAGCCCTATTGGTAACAAACTGAAAAAAAAAATGCCAAGTTTGAAGATAATAATTGCTGATAGAGAAAGTCATGTGAGCATTTCGTTCCATATTTTTTTGATTATGTTTTATACTTTGCTCAATTTTAATTCTTAAATGTTAAATTTCAGCTTTGGCGCTTTATTCTATGGTCTTTATGAGGTTTGCCTGGAGAGTTCAACCACGAAATTTGTTATTACTAGCTTGTCATGTAACAAATGAAGTTGCACAATTGACTCAAGGTGCTAGGTTTATAAATTATCACTATTTGTCAGAAAGAAAGTGATATCCACTTACAAGTTTAATAGAATAATTTAGTTTGAATTGCCAATCATGCAATTTTGTTAAAGTAATGAAAATAGTATAACTGAAATTGTTGAGAGTATATATCAAGACTGAAGCAAATGAATGACAGATTTGCAACATTCCAAATTAGTACCAATTCCAAGTTAAATTACTTGATCACATTGAAGCATGATATCAAATTCCATAGCTCAAATTGAAGGATTTTATTAACAGTTGCTCAAGCTTGGTGGCCAACATTTTTAATTAATAAAATTAATATATTGAATTCCAAAGAAATGCATATGTAAAATTAAAGTCCTAAAGAGTAATATATACAAAATATTTTTAAAACTTTGAACTATGGTTTAATAAATTACAATTTTTCTTCTTTTTTTTTAAAAAAGAATACTAAGCCCAGTATTTAGCTTAAACATATCTAGTTTAATAATATTTCTCCAAAACTTACTCCATAATAAAGAACAGAACTAGGTTCGCAATTTTATTCGTAGCTTTTAAACATGTTTTGATTGCGACAATTTTATGAAAGTAAAGCTTAAATTATTTTCGTTCGGTTATGCGTAAAAAGTGCAGTTTTTAATATGCCCTGGATAAACGTTTTATTGAGACTATAAATTCTAACATGATAGCTTTTAAGGAAAAAAATTCGTTAAATAAAACAGGATTGAGTAGTTTTTAATTTGCGGGGAGGGGGGATGAATTCCATTGTTTTTATTTCAATAGAATAAATTATCTTGAGAAAACCGTGATGTTTAATATTTATACCTCTATTGTACTGTTATGATTTTACCTAACGTGAGTGAAAAAAAATTGTAAAGGCAATTAACAAAGATATTATATTTTTTGATACTAGTAAAGACCTTTAATTAAATAAGAACAAATGTTAGATATATGAATTCATTCAATATTTTATTATAATTGTTTGTAAATTACTATTTTGAAAATATATTTTTGTTAGAAAAGACAGAGTTGTAGTTGTTAAATTAGGTACAATACATATATTTTAAATAAATTTTGCCACAGTGTAATTTTTTTTTAGACCTACTGCGTAAAAATCCAAGGAGACCAATAAATTTTTCCTGACAAGAAATAAATATTTTTTTCGAGGTATGTTGAAATAAAAAACGTGTGAAGCACGATTACTGCAATTTTAAATTCCAAATGTCTCTACAACTCTATGAAGTGCTCTACAGATGGAAGCATTTCAATACAAGCTCCCTCACAACAGCCAAAAGGCAATTTTTTTATCCGAAAATATCAAATAAAATTAGTACATATATTAATTAAAAACTAAACTTTTAAGATGCAATAACTCATGAAGGGCTTCGACGATTTTTTTATTGAGATGTAAAAACTCAGCGGATTCCATCGTCATTTGATTTTGGCATTCGTAGCAAAGGTTGCTACTAATTCAGCTCCAGATTTTATTCATTCATGCTGTTTGAATCAAACGTAACAACTCCATTAAAGTTTATATATTTATAAAGGGACAATAAGCCTTCATTGGCTGTAGTGGCTCGGGTCATGACCAATCCTATGTTCAACCTTATATATTCATATATTCTTTAATTAGAGAATTATTTGAATTTTCTGAACTCGATTCAGAATTCAGTTTTTAATGAGCTAAATTTTGTAATTCGAAATACAAAAAATAACAAATCGCAGGTTTGGACAGTGTCTCCCAAATGAATGTCTAAACAAAGACTGGCTTCCCGGCTCGTTAACTATTCTTAATGGCGTCTGGAGAAATGAATCAATATCTCAAAAATGGGTCCTTGTAACGTTAAAATTAATTCATAAAAAATCGAATGACCCGAATAACTATAGGGGTATTTCAATAGAATGGAATTACCAAGATTTTTACTGTTATTCTTTACAACAGGTTGCTTAGCTGCATTGAGGAAAGAAAGATAATCTCCAATGAACAAATGGAATTCAAAAAGGGAATGGAATGTTGAGATTCTGTGTTGTCCCTAGCTTCAGCGATTAATCTGCAGCTGGCATAAACGCGCAAATGTTTCTGGAATTTTTGTAGATTTCAGACGAGCATTTGATTCGGTAAATCATGATTTATTCTGGAAAAAGTATATCTCTAGGTATCGGAGGGAAGTTCTTGAGTGTTTTAATAAATTTGTACGGTGTGACAAGCTTTATCATTTATAAGGGTAATAGCTTCTTGGATAGCACACCAGTAACTGAAGGTATTCTGCAAGGGGATATTCCTAGCCCCTTGTTATCTGGGTATTTATTTACGAGTTAGCTGATCATTTTGCTATAAATAACGCCCAGAAATAAAAATAAAATACGCACGTACTAAAGAGAGAGTCTGTGAGAAAGAAAGTGTTTATTATGTGTAGATGATTTAGTGGTTTAAGTTCTTCAACGCGCAACGTAAATTAAATCTGTTATTTGATTATTGTGAAAAAACTGTCTAATGGTTAATACGGATAAGAATTTTACATTACCTTTTAGAAAAGGAGGAAAGTTAGGTAAAATTAAGCAATTTACATATTGTAACGAAAATATCACAGTGGTCAATAAACTTACTTATCTCGGAGTACCTTTCTCTACCTCCGGGAAATTTAGAGAGGCTAGTAAACATTTTGTTTCTAAATGCACCTCGGGCAAATCTTTTTGTTTTTAAAATTGTGGGCAATTGTAAATCTGACACATGGGTTACTGAGTGTACGCTATTCGACTCGCTGGCAGAATCTTTGTTACTGTAGCTTCCGTAACTGAGGACCAGATTACACCGATTAATTGGAGAGAAGCCAGTTGTCTTTCTTCAAAAAGTTTACTCCTTCTTCCATTTAATTTCCCTAGTAGCTACGTCAGGTTGGAAACAACTCGAATTCACGTTAAATTTAGGATATTTAAAAGAATGAATGGTTGGTGGAACAGCTGTTGCTTAGAACAAATGAACGAATCCCGAAACTTCATTAGAACAAATTATTTCCGTTCATAGATAATAAAAAGATTCCATTTAGTGTGCATTTTTGACTGATTACTTGGGAATGATTGGAGCACAGAATATATGAAATAATCAGTCACGGAATCAGTATAATAGACTGTATAATCAGTATAATAGAAACTATAATAGACTGTTAGAATCATTTAAAAATTCTCTAATTAGTAATAATGTTGAAGCTGCAATTGGATCGTCATTTAATGTTGATTATAGAAATATTAGTGCGCTAGGGGGGACTGAACCACATTTTGGATTTACTGTGCATATAATAAATTAAGGTTTATTTCCCAAGTTTGTTTGGCAAAAAAAAAAAAACACCTAGTTTATTTTAGAACGGAAAAAATATTTGTTTTCCAGTTCCGGTACTTGCCAATTATGTAAATCGGGTGAAATTGATAATTTAGATAATTTTTTTGATTTATTAACCAGCTTTAGAAACCTTTAGAGAAAAGTATTTGGCTTGCTATTTGTTAGATCAAACACAATTGTAAACTTGCTAGTTACAGACAGTGAAATTAAGCTGAGCCATATTTATGTTTGCAATTAATTGTTTAAATCTAAGAAGAATAATTAGCGAATGAGCTATAATGACACTAAAAGGAAAATTAAAACTAAATTCAACAAAAAAGAAAGGAAAGAGGCAAAAAAAAACTATGAAGTAAAGCCTGATTCATTTCTTTTTATGATTATTATTACTATTGTACATAGTTTCCGTCGTTTTTGTGACAACTTAATATGTATCAAGCTTGTAAGTGTAAAAATATTGTCAATGGTGATCGGAATCCTGCCTGAAACTCCTTCAATATAGTATTTACCTGCACCCAATGAGACAATCTCTGCAAAAGAAGTCCCGAGAAAATTTTACCAATTGCGTTTTCAAAAGATATACCATGATATACTTTTTTTGTGGACCTTTCGGCGGCATTTGATAAGATCAATAGGTATGCCCTTATGTATAAGTTACATGAAATAGGAGTCTCATCGAAAATGGTGCGAATAATTCAGAGCTTGCATGAAAATACGGAACCGGTTGTTTGGAATAAAGATAAATACTCTAGATCTCTATATGTTAATATGGAAGTTAAGCAGGGTGCTTTGCTCAGTCCTCTCCTGTTTACCCTGTTTATAAATGATACAGAAGATTGGTTAATTGGGGGAATCAATGTAGGAGGGGTAAAAATAAAACTATTGGCTTTCGCGGACGATCTAGCTTTAGTATCGGCTGGCCCAACCGAATTACAATATAATATAAAAGCATTACAGGAATACTGCAATAAGTGGAATCTTTTGATTAATTTGCAGAAATCTAAGATTGTAGGTTTCGGAATGGAGGAAGATTTTCTAAAAGAGATAAATGGAAGTTGGGAGGAAATCAGATTGAGGTCGTCAAATCTTATAAATATCTGGGGATCACTTTGACTCCTCTTAAGTGTTAACAAACACTTAGATGAAAAGTTATCAAAGGCTAAAATAGGTATAAATTCAACTTGGAAGTGTTTCTTATCTAACAATAAAGTCCCATTGTCTGCAAAATTGGAGATATTTAACTCGGTAAGTCGAGCCATCATGTGCTACGGAGCTCAAGCTTGGGGACGAAAGCCATATAAGCAAGTAGAACAGTTATTAACGTTTTTTATAAATAAAACTATTAGTGCTGCCGCGTAACACGCCAAATTACATTGTTACATTGGAGACCCGAATTCCCCCAGTTTTAATGTTTACATCTAAATTACACCACAACTATTTGTTAAAAGTTTTAAATCTGCTTTATATAGATATCCGAAATTAGTAGCATAGAAACAATTAAAAGGAAAATTTACTGGTATAAAGACCTTCAAATTAGTAATAATAACAATGTCGCAATAGTTGATTTAAATTACGAGAACTTAAATAATTGGAATACTGCATTGGTGAGGCTAAGGGAGGATATACAAGAATCAAATAGTAGATTGTATAAATAGAGCCAGGAATTCGCAGTTTAGTGTTATATATAAATACCTAAATTATGAGTTAGGGGACCAATTCTATTTTAACGATAAATTTACTACAAAGGATATCAGTTGGATTTTGAAAATTAGAGGTGAGCTCCAGAACTTAAATTATAAAAGGTATAATTTGGCAGAACTACCGCAAACTTGTTCACTCTGTAATGCAGAGGAAATAGAAAACATTGAACATTTTATGGCTAGATGCCCTCATATAATGAAATTAGAAAAAATGTTTTCAATAAAAACAGCTTATCAGAACAAGAATTGTTGTTTTGCTAAAAAAGGAGGGGAGTGGAAATTCATAATAAGCTATTGTAAAATGGCTAGCGGCCATAGGTCTAAATTAATTGCAGAGGCAATTTTGTGAATATATAATTCTTATATTTGATTAATTGATATGTTTATTTATATACATTCTTATAAGCTATATGCTATTTATGCTTTATGCAGTAATTGTTTATGTTATTTTTTGATTTCATATTTTTTCATGAAGTTTTCATAATTTGTTTGATGCGCAAAACAACAACTCTCCCCCGATGGCATTGGCCAGGGATTTAATGCTTTTTGTTAAGGTTGAACTGTGTAAATTATGCTATTATTAGGCATAATGACCTATAGCAGTTAAGTGCCTTAAAAAAAAAAAAGAAGACTATTATTATTATTACTATTGTTGACATAAGTTTAATTAAGTTCTCTTGTATATAGGTATTTATTTAAGTTTATATGTTTATTTAAGTTCTTACATATTGGAACCATGATGATATTTGTATCTTTATAATAGTTTCTTTCGTTTCTATTGATTTAACTTTAACCAAATCCTTGTGTAAGATTTTATCTTTATGAGTAATAAAATATACACATGTACACATACATACAAAATTATCTGAATGTTGCTCTTTGATTTAAAAAAAATTATTCATTTGGCCATAAGTTTCGGGACAGATAATATATATGCCTTCTTAAACATACGTCTGTTTTTAACATTATGTTATTGTAATATTCCTTAATTACACTTGTTACATTACATTTTTTTTTTTTGTTACTTAACTTATTATAAAGTTAGTTTTATACAGACTCAGTTAAGTAAGTATTAAATGGAAGTATTACAAATGTTATATTTTCGAAATGCAGTTTTACCGAAAATCAAGTTATACAAGGAAATCAATGCAGTTTACCGAAAAAAAAAGTCTTTAACGAATGTTCCGTGTGAGAGTGTGATCCAAGTATTTCAAAAACGAGAAATTTTTTTGGACACTATTGCGGGGCAAAACCAAGGTTCCGGTCAGAATCCGTCAACCAGATAGTATGACTCTTTACCGCTTTTTTTTTCCCCCTACGATTTTCTTGAAAACGTATTCAGTGATTTTCTTTAACATTCCTACACTCCAAAAGTCGCAATCGTTATCTGCGCCACTGAGATAAAAAGACGAGGGGTACATAACTCTGAGCTATCAGCTCGTATCAGGTCAACTCGAGATTGCTGTGGGATTACTTGGACATCCTCATAGTAATAAGGTTTTGCTGTCTGGATATACGGGCCATGGGCAAATTCCAGAAAAACTAAAAAACTTATTCTGTAGAGCCAGCCACATTTCCGGTTAACCGATTTTCTTCAAATTGGAATTCTATTAGTAGGAGATGGAACCAAACACTGAACTCTGAAGTGGTATTTTAGAGGAAAGCTTAACGTCACTGTCCCTCCAGAACATCCCCAAAAATCAATTTTTCCGGGAAAATGCTTCAAATATAAGTGATAGATATTTACGAAGATAGATTAGATAATCTACGAAGTTTAAAAAAAAAAATCATCGCAAAGAAACACAAGAAAAAAAATACTTTCAGTAAAGAAACTTCCGGTTAATGGATTTTGCGTGAAACCTTTGTGCTAGATTCGGTAATAATACCAAAACGGAATACCGAGTTTGTAGTACTTGGGATTTTTTCGTTTTTGAAATATTTAATTAAACAAATATCAAACTATTCGCATGAGTGTTACTTCAAAAATTATTTTTTCTACTTTTTTCTATCCCCCCTTATTGTATATAAAAAAAGAATAATGTAATAATAGAAAATAGAGGTGGTGCGCATTATTAGAGGATAGCTTCGATAGTAACAAAAAAACTAGCCATACACCTGCAACTGCCCTAACACTAGTTTTTTAAAGTGATTTTTTTTTAAACGTAAGTATAATTCTTATTTCATACAACTATGTTCCCCACAAATTTAAAATTCAATAACAACTAGTGGAACTAATAGTTTGTTATTTGATTCTAATGGACATAAAGAATTACACTGGACAAATAATATTATTGTGTTGTTTGAATACAATGGGAATTTAGGGTATTGGGAAATAACTATTCGATTTTGGTTATTGTTTTAATTAAATATTCTATAATAAATTTGTAGAACAGTAGTTCCGCCCTATCAACGGAATATAATTAAAAATGTTTGCATTTACTAAGTTAGAACTTGCATTGAGCACCGGAATCTATGCGGAATGAAAAATTGACGCAAATACTTTTAAACCACAAACCCAAAATAAGTAGCTGAGTTGAGTTAAATTTTTTTTTAAATTTACAATGTTCATAAAAACGGATTATAGTAATATGCCAATTACACTTATAAATAGATAAAACTTTTATTTATAATATTTTTTCCAATAGAATTTATTTAAGGTAGAGTTTAGGCTTTAGGTTTCTCACTTCTTAGAGTCACGTTCCCTCCATCACCTGATGGGAATTATATTAAGTAAAAATTCCGATTTTGAAAAATTTGTCAAGCAATGAGAAATACAGTAAGAAAAAGTCGTACAGATAAGATAAGTACATTAGACAGTTGCAATTACAGCAATAATAATAATAATAATAAAAAATATTATTTACAGAATTTCCGATTGGATTTTACGACTTACTGAGAGGAAAAAGTACTGAGCATAGTGGATTAAAGTTGTCAGTGCTTTAAAAGAAACTCTTCTTCGAATGCCCATAGAAAAATGAAGTAGTTGCTAGGAAAAGCAACTAATGAAGAATAAAAAAAAAAAAAAAAATTTTCCTTAAAAAAGTTTTGTGATAAATATTAGGAAAAAACTGATGATACAATTAAAAAATAAATAAAGAAAGAAAGAAAATAAAAAAATATACGATTATTAACAACAATAAATAGTTTCGCTGATTGAAAGTTATATAATCTTAAATCTTTTAAATATACAGAAATGATTGAAATAAAAACCAACCTTAGAACAAGGTGAACTACAAATTTATTTTCTCCCCTACTTTTGCGACAATTAAGAAAAATAAGAATTATATTTTCTTTAATATATAAAAATGAAGCTTTTGTCTATATCTGATTATCGGTAAAAAAAAAAAAAAAAAAAAAAAAAAAAAAACAAAAAAAAAATTGACAGAATTTAACATATTACATACTACATAGATAAAAACTGAGAAAAATAAATGAACAATAATTTATTTTCAACAACACTTTATTGTTGCGAAAAATAACTACTCAGCAACAAATATTTTAGAGATAGATCTCGACGTCATGATCTCTTTAATATCCGGTTCTCGCTTAAAACTCGATTTCTGCTGTCGGATTTATTTAACAAAAAAAATATTTTATCGGAACACATAACAGTCCTGGGGCCCTTATATTTGAAATATTTTTCTAAAAAAATTCATTTTGGAACCGGTTTCTGGATAAGCAGCAGCATAAGCAATTTCAACAAAAATAATTATAATTCTCTTATTATTGAATATTATTTTCCTTTAAATGTATTACCAGAATTCCAGGCGTGGTTAACGGGAATTATTCCATTTTCCCCGAATAGGTTTCGGGGCTTTTTAGGGGGATTTTCTCGAGAATGGATCCAACGATTTTCTTTAAACTTCGTATACTATCAGACACATAAATGTCCAATAATTTTTATATGTAACATTTTCCCAGGAAAATTGATTTTTGGGGGTTCTGGGAGGGGGGACAATAGCGTTTAGCCTCCCTCTAACATGCCACATCAGTAAAATATATGATATGCTATCTATATAATATTAATATACATTTAGAAGCATTGCTAGGATTCTAAATTAGAAGAAAATCGGTTAACCGGAAGTGCGATTTACAGAAACGGTCTTTGAGTTTTTTGACATTTTCTCGAAAAAGGCTTCAAAGATTTTCTTCCAACTTGACATGTTAACTACATGAATAAAAATGTATCACTTTTATTTGAAACATTTTACTGAAACAAATATTTATTAGCGTTCTGGAGCTGCCAGTTAGTTTTAAATTTAAACTTCTGTTGCAAGCTTTATGGTTAAGCCTGAGGGCGCCCCACACAAGTCCGCTCAGCTATGTAAGTATAACCCTTATCACCTTTTTTTTTTATGGCCAGCCTAAGTAAAGATAGCAATTTTAAAGAAAATTTGTTAATTAAATTGTATCAAATTGGTGTGTTTTAAAATATTTTATAATATAAAGTGAGAATTTGAATTCAATAATTAAGTAAGTGTTATTTCTTCGGGAAAAGAAATACATATGAAGTGTAAATAAAGGGTATAAGAAGAAGAGTTATTTTATTCTAGTAACAGGTAATTGAAAGTGTAGGCAGTAGATGTGTGTAATCTTTATTCTAAGAGGGAGGGGGCCAGTGTGAGAACTGCAAACCGGAATGTCCGGCCCATGGATTTACGTTAGAGACTTGGGCCCTCTTCTTGTAAACTTCTACAAAAGGATGAGAGATTTGCAATGGTGGCACGGCCTAGGGTGCTGGACAAGTGATAGCCAAGTATACAGGTTGTGGGAATCGTGTATTATTAGCCTACAATAGAATGGGAAAAATAAAGACACCCTCTCATTGCACTGTGGGAGCATCTCTCCTCTCTTTAGACACCCTACACCCTTCCCCACTTCCTATATAACGAACTATCTTAAAACCACCTTCTTCTCTTTTTCCACCAACTTCAAAACTCCCTTCAGACGGGACCATCATTAATAACTTCCCTGTAACGTTGGCCGCTACAACCGATCATGCAAATACATGCTTTACAAACTTCTCACTCTAAGTATCTTACCCCCTTATTGCCTTTTCTTTTTTCATGTGTATGTGTGAAACACCCAGTAATAACGTTAGGAGGTGGGTCTTTATCAATGCCGTTCGTTACACTTCATTCCCTATTTCAATATTGCACAGAACTTCATCATTGCTTCAATATTAACGTAAACAAATACTTTTTCTTCTGTGCTGTATTGTAATTCAACCTTAAAAGTTCGAAATTTTACCTGAAATATTAAAAATATAATGTTGGCAGTGCTGCGAAAATCATTTAAAATCGTTTAGTGTTATTTTCACAATCTAATTAATAAATTTTCTCAGAAATTTATAGTAAAATATTAGAGATGGAACAGTAATAATTCTGAAATACATTTTTGAGTGGAGCCTAAAATCTCAGCTCCCATATAACAGATTTTGGTAAAATAAATTTTTACGAAAGAAAGGTTTCAAATAAAAGTGATAAGCCTATATATTGGTAGGTAAATTTAAAATAAGATCTTGGAGCAATCTTTCGATAAACTCAGAGAAAACTGAGAAAAAAAAATCAGGTGTGAAACACTCACACAACTTTCTCTTACTCCTGTTAATACAATTATATATAAAATGATAGAATTTTCCTTGTACTTCAAATTTAGAGGTGGCAGAGCGACAAGTGCCAACCTACTAACCGAAGCAGTTAGGCTCCAATAACACACAACTAAACCCAATATATGTGCAATGTAACAAATTCCGAAAACTATCTAAAATTGTAATCAAATAAAATTATAGGTTTACATCTGTGCACATAAGTTTAAAATAAATTGTTACAGTCATATTACAAATAATTCCAAAAAACTCAAAAAACCTCTTCTGTAAACTTACACTTCCTATTAGCCGATTTTTTTTTTAAAATTTGGAATTCCAGCATTGCCTCTTATATAATATTAATTTATATTAACAATAGAACCATAAATTGAATTGAACTAGCACTTTAGAGAAAAGCTAACGTTAGTGTTTTCCCCAGGACCCTCCCAAAAATAAAGTTGTGTCAATAGGTGTTTATAAATGAGTATAGTGTACAAAGTTTAAAGAAAATCGCGAAAAAGTAAAAAACAAAAACACCATTTAACAAAGTTGCACTTTCGATTAATGTATTTCGCAAGAACCTCCGTGTCAGATGCGATTGCAGTAACTGGACGGAATATCAAGTTTGCGCTTCTTGTAACTTCGTTTTTGAGATATTTTGTTCACACACACACACCATTTGATAAAAACATTTTTTCGTAATTAGGGGACCACAGAACATTTATTCCTGGTAAAAACTCAATTCCGGAAATTTTGCACGCGATACTTCCTTATAAAATGAGTAACAAATTAAAAAAAACCCTTCCTATGCAAAGTCACTTCTGGTTGACGGTTTTTGGCCGAAAATTTCTTGCCGGATCCCCTTAAAGAGGCTCTACGTGGGAAACATTTTCAACACAATGAAGAAGTTAAAAATCAGGTGCAAAAGTGGCTTCGAGATCAACCCAAAGAATTTTATACCAGAGGCATACACAAATTAGAAGAACGATGGGACAAGTGTATAAACATTGCTGGGGACTATGTTGAAATGTAACCAAAGTTTTGTAGTGATTAAATAAATGTTTATGAGCTAAAGCGATTTGTCTCGTTAATTATTAAATAACCCTAGCATATAATAAATTGAAAAATCATAGAGGAAAACATAAGCCAACCACCCAACCTTCAAAAACCCTCTAAAATGACCTTACCAATAAATGTTTCAAATAAAAATTTAGCTCTTTGTAATGTGTATTTCACACAATTAGTTTAAAGAAAATCGTTATCAATTATTTAAAGAAATAGAAAAATAAAAAAACAAAACTGAAAAATACGTTTCAGGACAAATGCAATTCCGGTCATCTGGTTTTCTTCTAATTCGGGATTTTAACACAACAATGAATTCTGATTAATAATATTTAGATGAAAGAATTGTGTAATAAACTCAAATGGCACTTTAAGAGAAAACTTAACCTCCCTCTCCGGGGCGGTTGTTGGTGTAGTGGTTATGAGCATGGACTTGTAAGTGGGAAGACCCCAGTTCGAGTCCCGCGTTTAACTGCTAAATTTTATATTGGTATGAAAAATGTTAACAGGAAAGTAGGTGCTTCCGCCCCCGTCCATGACACCTAATTTGGTAATTGGACGTTAAGCCCGCCTGAAAAATAGGCATTACTTTACTTTAACCTCCCTCTCCCAAAAGTTAATAAGTTGAAAATTTTTCCGGAAAAATGTGTCAAATAAAAGTTCTAACTCTGTAGTGACGTACGAAGTTTAAAGATAATCGAACTGAAAAAAAAAATCAGTAAAATGGTACTTTCGGTCGATGGATTTTGCCCGAAATCTTTGTGTCTGATAAACGGAATAACAAGTTTGAGCTTACTGCGATTTTTCGTTTTTGAGATATACTGTTTACACTTAGATAGACATACAGAACGTTTTCTGAAAGCCACTTTTTTTTGGACTCAGGAGACCACAAAACGTGTATTTCCGGTGAAAACTCAATTCCGTAAATCTGGTACGATCGCAATACTTCTTGTTACTATTAGTAAGAGAAAGTAATATTGTGGTGGTGGTATGGGTACACGCTGGTTCTTAGCACATGACAGATAATGTCAGAATGTGATTACATTGTAATCTAGAAAACAATGCTACATCAATAGCTCTGTAATACTAGAAATCTATTGTCCCAGAATACTCAGAACTCCCTAAAATCAATTTTTGCGAAATAAGGTTGCAAATAAAATAATATATATTGCATAGTACCGTATATAACCGGTACTAAAGGAAAACTTAAGGTTGCATTTCCGCCAAATCTTTAAAAAAAAAATGTTCATACAAAAATATTTTTCAAATAGTTTTTTTTTTTACCCTCGGGCACTGACTGTCCGGAACTCGCGTTCATACCTACCCAGATATGCTGCACTGAACACATCACCAACCGTCCTATACTGATTCAAACCCACAAGAAAATTGATAAACCTAAACTGGTAAAGTGAAAGTATCTATGAATGTATAATACCTATGGCGTAACTGCCCATGAAAGCCCAAGACTTGCCAAAAAGCGACTTTTATTGTGTGGTAAACACGCCGTATTCCTATCCCACGCCATTAAGTTCTGGCTTTCGTTACATGGTTTCCTTCTTTCAGTAGCTCCCTAATTTCACAATGCAGCGTCTACGCAACGTGTAGATATTTGGTGTGTGTAATATATAGATGATGCGAAATTTTAAGAAAATTGGAAAAAAACACTTGATAAAGTCGCACTGCCGGTTAATCTACAGAAACATTCGTGTCAGATGCAATGTTTCTGTGTTTCGTTTGGGTGGACACATACACACATACACACACAAACCATAGACAAAAAACTTTTGTACATAATCAGAGGTCCTAAAAAATATTTCCGGTGACAACTCAATTTGACCAGATCAGAATACTTCCTCTTACCACAATGAGGGTATGTAAATATATTTTAGTGATCAATCGAATGTTTGCTGATATGTGTTTGTGGGTGAACACCTAACTGAATGAACGCAGCAATTTTAAACTTGATATTTTCATCAAGAATCACTAAAGTTTACAGAAAACAAATTAATTGAGAACTTAATATGCCACAATAGATTCCCAGGCTCACAGAGGCTGGGCCTAAGGATCCATTCATTAAAATGAACTAATTAATTTGCTATACAAAAAAAGATAGAAATTTTTTTTTTTCTAGGATGATGTTATTTCTATTTTGTAATATGCATAAACCCCTTTATTGCATAATTAAATTTTTAAAAATTTATAGTTTCCATAAGTGAATGTCGTGATTATCAATAATTATTATATAATTATAAGTATTATATAAGTATATATTTATCAATAAGACTTTCGAATATCTTAGGGAGGTTCAGCTATTTCATTTGTTGTGAAACTAGCTGTACATATGTATGTGTTTAGCTGTTTGCTGGTGTCTTGTGTATAGGTATTTATTTTATAAGTGATATAAGGGAGTAGAGGAATATGATTAGACCTAGATTGTGGGTATGCTGTAGAAATTGTTAGACTGGTGGGTATGGATATACATCCCGGATGAGTCCTTACAAATTAGAAACAGGTGCAAAGGACCATAGCTGTTGTGCATCTTAAAAAAAAATCCAGAAAAAAGTATATATTATTCACACATTATTAGACGTTACATTATTTTGCGAACAAGGTTTTTACATTTTTTTTTACGGAAAAGGTCTGATCAAAATGATATATACATATACAAAATCTGAAATCAGAGTGAACTAAATTGCATTCAGAAAGCCAAATTTTGAGTCTATATAGGATAAATGCAACTAAAACTTTTCATACTGAGTTTAACATTAAGTTTTAACTAAGTAATCAGTTTTGAATTTAATTGCACTCATCTTTATTCTAAATATTAATAGTGGGTTTCATTTTTATTAATAATTAATCAAGCATAATATCAGTTTACTTAGTTAATTGCATAGTGATATAGACATGTTGCTGGCAGAAATTTGAAGCATTTTGAATTTACCCTAGTGATGTTTATATGATCGTTGTCACTAGTAGTCTTTTTCTGGCTTCCCTGTTTCCGATTGGATTCTAATTTTCTTTCTTCTAATTAGATTACATTTTCTTCGCCTTATTTCAGCTAAGAGTTGGAAAATAAATTCATATGATTACTTTTAAGATATTAGCAAAACAAAAATATATAAAATTTGAAGAAATTCGGTCAACTGGAAGGGAGACTTTACTGAATAGGTTTTTTAGTTGTTTTTTTTTTGGAATTTCCTCGAAAACGGCTACGTAAATTTCTTTAAACTGATATATATCTGATATATTATATACGATTCCATCATCTATATAATATTTAATAGAAATTTAATGTGTTGGCAAAATTTCGAGTTTGAAGACTCGATCGATTCAAAGCAAGCACGATTCTTTTTGCCTAAATATTGGCAAAAACTGTAGACATTTTCAGTATTATGTGAAATTTGTAACTGCATTAATACCTGTGTAAATAAATCCGAATTATCTAAATTTGCAGATAAGAGGCAAGTCGTGAATATTCACAGATTTTTTTTTTTTATATCTTAACTAGCAAATAGAACATTATTTCCTAGGAAACACAAAAATGACTAAATTTTAAAGTAATGTTAGGATTTTTTATACTTCTGTTTATATACTTTGCATTTTTTTTTTTAGTTTATATTACCACATATATGTTTCTATTTCTGGTCCATGACTGTATTGTTTATCAGAGAGAATAAATTTTGAGAGAGAGAATTTTATTCATGACAAAAAAATATTCACCAATGAAATCTGTATGGAAATAAACAGTGAGTGAAGTAAGAAAATACGACAGAAGATGGAAAATCTTTAGGGAAGAACTTTGTTTTAAAATGCTACTTCTCATTTACAAATAATAAACACAAAAACAAACAAACAATTCATTATATAAAATAAATAGCAAGTGTTATGGTTGTAAGTATATTTATTATTTTAATTAAAACGCATCCGGTGTTTTAGTTATTAGACTTTTGGTCTGCAAAAGCAAAAATTTGACAGACAATTCACCATTAAAGAGCACATTTAATAAATTGTATATCAGAAATAAGAGATACGGATAAATTTCCGAGATAAAAAAAAAATATATCACGGATTATTGAAAATTATTGCTGCAAGAGAAATAATTTGTTATGAATTTCAGTGTAATTTTTCCTTTGAACGACGGAAATATCAGTGATTACATGTTTTTGTATTTGCAAAGACATTAAGAGAATATGACAAGTCTTCGACAAAAAGCCAGTAAACTAATCTGTGGATTTTACTGGGTGTATATTACAAAAAATGCTACTATATGTCTTGGGTCTTGGACAGAGGTAAATACAATTCGTTAAGTGTCAAGTAAATTGTCGATAAGTCCAGGTACAAGTAAATACAAATGTTACTTTAATCATTCCCCAGCGCATTCTACAGGCTATTTTTTACTTTATCAGATTTCACTTCACCCGTATGCCATTTCCGATTATTAAATTGTTTTCAGATTTTCCAATCCCTGGAGCGACGAGAATTGGCAAATTTAAAAGCCGGAAATCAAAT